>JAOPJH010000035.1:11758581-11775581 GCA_027122575.1 Merluccius polylepis
AATAATAATAATAATAATAATAATAATAATAATAATAATAATAATAATAATAATAATAATAATAATAATAATAGGCTTTATTTATATAACGCGTATTTGTACATGACAATGCAGCTTTAAGTGCTGTACAATACAAAGAAAATGCACAAAATAATGACAGGGATCAAATGTGTTAAAAGAGGGCAAGTATAAAAAAAAGCAGATTAAATGCCTAAGGTTGAGCAGGGACATGCATAGATAAAGAACACTTCAGGTAAAACCATCATCTCAAGGCAGTGCGTAGCAGGTAGCGTGACATTTTGTTGACAGCATAAGCATATATATAGACGCTGTGTTATGTGTGTTATTTTTTTACGCAGAATTATCTTATTTATATTTCTCTGCGAACTAAACAGCAAGAGAATGCGTGTGTCATAAAGGGACAGCGCCATCTCTGGTTAAAACGCGGGCTCCCGTGAAAAAATGAGCTCAGTGCATTTTAGCAGAGGTGGGTGCTGTCTTTGCGGTTTGGTCAGTAGCATTTGCTTACGCCTCAGGCAGCCAAGGACACCTGAGACACTCGGCTTCCCAATGTGCACAGTCACTGTGTGATAGAAGCTGAAACAGCAGGATGAGGGCAAAATCCCTGGGTAAATCCTGGGAGTACAGGGGTTGTTTTCCTCTCTCTCTCTCTCTCTCTCTCTCTCTCTCTCCTCATGGTGGTCTGTGTTGTTGTGTATGTGTAGGAGGAACATCCCCTGCCCAATGGGAGGACATCACAGGCACGACACCTCTGTCCTTCGTCACCGACTGTGTCTCCTTCACCACAAACGTGTCGGCCAGGTGAGAAAGTCAAGTCGAATTTCAAGTCGGTTTTATCTGTATAGCCCTTAATCACAGCTACCTTCTCAAAGGCTTCACAGATTATACGACCACAGCGTGTCGGCGCCGTCCAATCGGTGCCGTAACGGGCAGACATAACCCTCATGGGCGGACATAAAGGAAGACAGAAAGAAATACAGCCACTCACATTATGTCGCACATGCACACTGATTCATAGCATTTGATCCTGCTGAGTGCTGACACATATTGCCAAGGCAATACATGACATCTGATCGTTGGCGACAGACAGTAAACTTTGCTGAGTCATACTGTCGTGCGTAAACAAAGCCTCATGCCCAGTCCTCCTGGAGCGGACCACAGGGAAGCCTGTGTGTTGGCTAAGAAAGTGATTCTCCCTGGTCAGACGTTAGATCACTACAGACCTGTCGTTTGAAAGCATTTTGATGAAAATTTATGAATCTTAAAAAAGCATTTTGATTAAATTAAGTGTAATTGGATTGATTAGACAACATAATTGATACCATTGTTTGGACCCTGCACCCTCATTACAACCCAGCATTATTTATTTATGTATTCAAGTCACTAAATTTGACTTTGCATATATTTAGACTTTGTATGCATATATTTGACGTATGTACTTAGCTTACTCTCTCATTATTGTATTATCGTGGACTGAATCGAACGACTTTTGCTGTATGTTTGACAAATAAACCTCTCCTCATCTCTCCTCTTTTGTCCCCACTTTGCCTTTCTTCTCTTTCTCCTCTCTCCTCTTCTCTCTTCATCTCTCCTCTTTTCTCCTCTCTCCTCCTTTCCTCTCCTCCTCACCTCACCACCCCCCTCTTCCTCCTCTCCTTTCTCTCCTCTCCTCTGATTCTCCTGTCTCTCCTCCTGTCTCCCCTCTGCAGGTTCTGGCTCGCAGACTGTCACCAGATTCCTGAGACGGTGGGTCTAGCGTCTCAGTTATACCGGGAGCTGATCTGCGTGCCGTACCTGGCCAAGTTTGTGGTGTTCGCCAAGATGAACGACCCGGTGGAGTCTCGGCTGCGCTGCTTCTGCATGACGGACGACAAGGTGGACAAGACCCTGGAGCAGCAGGAGAACTTCGAGGAGGTGGCCCGGAGCAAGGACATCGAGGTACGCGCCCGATGCTTTTGAGTGTTTTTGGACTTAAGTTTTCGAAGTTTCGAGTTTATATGCGCCTGGGCGACGAGTAGGACTCATAAATGGTCACGCCCTCCACTTTTCCCTCCGTTGCACCTGCTCACCTGTCCCAGATCAGCCTTATTAGCCCTGTCCTGCCCCTTGTGTGTTCCCCAGCCTGGCGGCTCCCTCTGGGTCTCACCTGTTCCCCGTTCCCTCGTTAGTTCTGTCTGTATTTTAGTCCTGGTTTTCTGTTCAGTCTTTGTCTCGTCGTTGTTCCCGTTAGCGTTAATTGTGGCCCGTTGTCCTGCACTCCCGAGTTATTGTAAGGGTATTTTGAATTAAACAAAGTGTTCAGTTCCTGTGCCTGCCGACTCTGCATTTGGGTCCACCTGCTCTGCTGAACGTAACAATGAAATGATTGGATTTTGGCCATCCTCAACTGTGCAGCGTGTATCAAGTAATAATAATAAGCAAATAAAAGACAGATATAAGATACATATAAAACATACATAAAAGAATAATAAGTAATAAAATACTAGACTTAAAATAAGAAACTACTGCTATTCAAAAATGGGATAGGAATAGTGGAAACTGCTGGTATCAGGTGCTGAAGGGACATGTATAGGTAACCCTAACCCTATTTCATTCAATACTGGAACGGAAAAAGGGTACGATAATTAATGTTTAAACCCTTCATCTTCTATAATTTCCTGAACTCAATGAGTTGATTTCACTCCAAAGGTTCTAGAGGGCAAGCCCATCTTTGCGGATTGCTATGGCAACCTGTCTCCATTGACCAAGAGTGGGCATCAGTTGGTCTTCAACTTCTACTCTTTCAAGGAGAACCGACTTCCCTTCAATGTCAAGGTATGCCTCTACCGATATCCTTGTTATCCCCCTCACCGCTGGCTGAAGTATTAGGTTGTAACCTTTATTAAGGCGTAACCTCTGTTAAGATCGCTGGTATAAATAAACAAAACGCGCGCCGCGGATTTTAATGACGTCAAGAGAGTGTTTCGTCCTCTAAATGCGCTGACGTGAATACCATTAGGGATGCGCCCTTGCCGCATCTCATTCAATGTCCCGAAGACCATGGCATGTATGTATTGTACGTGTTTATTCGGATACTTCAGAATCGGGAAAATTGCCCACGAAGTGCTTTGCCTTTCTCAAACCTACAGATCCGAGACATCGGCCAAGAACCCTGTGGCCGACTGTCGTTCCTGAACGAACCCAAGAGCACCAAAGGTGTTCCCCAGGCGTCCATATGCAATTTGAATATCACACTGCCTACCCACAGGAAGGTAAGGCCGTGGTCATTTGACTGATTACCTGTCACAGCCATATCATGTCATCTCCATGTAAATGAACGCCAAAAAGAGAGGAGGCACTGTGAGTCACTGTGCCGGCGAGGCAGGTCGAACTTCATTTGGTTTCTAGAACATGCCTGCCTGCTGCTCGTGTCTTTTATCTGTCTTTAAGCCCTGTGCCAGTCACGAGACCCCACAACGTATACACACGGCTAGCCGCATACGCAAATAGCCATGTCAGAACTGCACCTCTTGTTTGTTTGTTTTTGTTTTCATGGTGGTGTGTGTGTGTGTGTTGATCGATCACAAGAATTTATGTGATTCCGTCGCTGTCGCTTTCGTTGTTTTGCTCTGTCATTACGTTGCTCTGTGGTTTCTTTGCTTGTCGACCGACGATTAATCTCATAGTTATTTTCCCAAACTTTTTGCTGTTTATGCTGCTCCATTTTAATCCCCTGAATTTGTTTTACCCATCCTCCCCACGCTTCACTGTAACCACCCCTGCTCTCCATTGTGTCATCTCTCTCCTCTCCTGCAATGCATCTTGGGAACTCCCCACCCTCCCTACAGGATATGGAGTCTGATCCCGATGATGAGGTAAATGGATTCTTCATCATCGTACACAAACTGCTCCCTCTCCGTCATGCTTATTATGCTTCCTATTGGCTTCAGTGATGAATAACGTGTGTGGCGCGACACTGTATTCTATGTGCCGACTTTGAGTTGAAGCTTCTGCGCCGGATGTTTTCGCACACAGCTGAGCCGCTGCTGGAAAGTGACTTCGTTCATGTTCTGCATTGGTGGACGTGGCAATTATTTGAATCCCTTTTTTTATTTGAGTTGTATTCAACAAAATGTTATCGTCCACATACCTATTATAAAGGTCTAATTTGTTTACAACATCAACCTCAGCTTATATTTTATGTTCATTTTTATCTTCCTTTCCATATCGTGTGAAGCAGAAATTCACCATGTCTCCATACTATCTACTGACTTACAAGTATTTTCGTAGAAAGATTTATTTTTTTTGACAGCTTTTTATTTTTTCTTTCTACTTTTTGAAGCATTTCCCCAGCATGCATTTAGCTGCCCCTTAATTGCATGGTTAGAACTCCAGATGGACTTTTTATTAAAAGGGAACAATTACTTTTTGTTTTTAATCACCATTTACATTGAATCATCTTCCAAACAGAGAACGAAAGTCTGTTAGGTTCCCTTTTCTCCAGCATACCTCTGTTACAGTTATATATTGCGACATCCTACAGATTAGTTGAAAGGATGATATACTAAGCATCATCATTTAAACCTGCAAAAAATGTAAACATACTTCAAACACTCACTCTGCAAGTGTGATTTCGTTCAAGCGCACGTTTACTATAGCAATAAATACTTTTAGATCAAGTGTCATTGGAAAGTGCCCACCCCTTTAGGGGAGGCAGAATTTGTCCATTAGTCATCTTGAGGGGACCAGAAAGTTTCCTGCTGTACCCTCCCATGTGCCAGTACTAACAGCATGGAATGATGCAAACCAACTGACCGAAACCCCAACTACAGCTTGGTTTAACATTAACATTTAAAACAAATATATATAGGCCTATATTAAAAAATATATTAAAAAATTACAAAATTATAAAAACTGAAAATCTGGATTTTAGATTTGTAAAAAAAAACATACATCTTTTGTTCTTTTTTGTTTGTTGCAGACTGAAAAGCCAGACCGACGTCATTCCTTTGCCTCCTTAGCTTTGCGTAAGCGATACAGCTATCTGACCGACCCTGCAGCGAGTGAGTTCCATTAAAATCTTCAACTGATACTGAATATTGATTTAGCCTAATTCAAATTTAGTGGCAGATGATCCCATGTGCTGTATGAATTAGATATATATTTATATATATATTCAACTGACAGAGCATAATAGACATTCACCCATCCCATCCCTGTCACCTCTCACATTATGAGATGCCATTCATTGACACATTTGCATGGTCTACTCTGTGTTTTCCTTTGCCCAACCTCCTCATTTTGTCCAACTGTCTCTATTGTGGCTGAATTGTTGCTGTTCTTTTTTGGGGGACATCCATTTGTTCATTCATCGTTTGAAAAAGAAATACATGTTTTCAACTCATGTTAAATAAAAACATTTTGGGGTGTTTTTTCATTCTTTTAGTGGCCATTTCCCTAATGGCTTCATGATTATTTGAAGTTGTTGTGCTACTGGGTTGCATTTTACATTTAGTTTACTCACCCCTTGATATCCTACTGTGAAATGCTATTTCACATATGCTATTTCAAAAGGTTATACTTATGAAGTTGTTGCTTTTTTATCGTGTGCATTTTACAAAAGTATTAACAACAGTTATTGATTTATCCCATTAGTTGCCTGTGGGGCAGAAATAACAACTATTGATTGAAAACCCATACATTTGAGTTTAACACTATAAGATATGGCTAAAAGTACCTTCCTTGTAAAGTGCAACCTAATATTTAAATTTATGACCAAACAAATAATGTGAAGTTTGCCTTTATCAGCGAGTTTACACTTGTGGGGTCATTTCTGGCATTTAATACTAGAGTTGACAGTTTCTGAGCAAAATTGTACAGTAAAAGGCACTAAAAGGCAAATAGGCAAGTACGATTGCATCAAAATTCATTGGAATATTTGTGTCATTATTTTGGTGATCATGTCATTCTCTCCACCTTCATGTCAAGCATTTTTGTTGCTGCACATACACCATTGTTTATCCAGTTATCTGCCATGTATCACTGATTTTAGACACTCATTTGTTTAATACTTTATCTTAATATACTTTATCTTTTATAGACAGTAGAATACCATTTGTTGATATAAATTCACATAAACAGCTTAAGCTATTCTGCTACTTTATTCAATCAATTCTGTTACTGACTCACTCAACTTTCTCTTTCTGGTTTTTATGTTTTATTTCAAATTATTTTTCGTTCAATTTTACGTTACAATTTTTATTACTTTTGATTTAAATTATTTGTTCAAGAAACAACTGATCGAAGCACGCCGAGAACACAGCCTTCTAGCTACCCTTACAAACCTGTCTTTTCAACGAGATCTTATCAGGCGTGGTCGGCTGTTCCTGTCGCCGTCCCTAGCCAAGCCAAGACTGGGTTTGGCTCCCTCTCCAGTTCATCTTCCAACACGCCCTCTGCCTCTCCACTGAAATCTGTCTGGTCCATCACCTCTGCCTCCCCCATCAAGACAAACATCCCTGGATCCCCAGCTTCCTCCGTCAAATCAGCTAGTGACATGGCCTCCCCCATCCGTTCCTATAGAACAATTTCTTCTCCAATAAAGACTGTTGTGCAACAGACCCAATACCCAGTACCAGTCTCCTCAAATCTACTGGCCTCCCCAGGAAAAAGTGCCCCAGACCCTGTATCTGTGAAAGGATTGGCAGCAATGTCTGCAAGGACCTCACCTATAACCACAGGAGGAGGAAGTTCTCCTCTTGATAGGTCATGCTTAGCTATGACACCACCAGGCTCTCCTAAGTCATCCTATAACATGTACAGTCCATCCCTGCCGTACAAGTCTGTGATGGGCTCTGGTGCCTCAGTATCATCCTCGTCTCCCATAAAAACAGTTCCTGGACTTTCCTCTGTTCGGTCCCCTGCAGATACATCAGGTCCTACAAGAAGCCTGTTCTCCTGTCTTTCCTCCCCACTTAAAACGAATAACCCGCCTAGTGCAGCATCTTTGATCAACGGAACAGTGTCCCCCAATCATTATCGTTCCTCATCCCCTACCTCTCATCTCGCCAGCAGTCTTCAGGAGAGGATACAAGCAACCACCAACGCAGCAACAACAAGCGTCAATGCAGCCTTTGATGAGGTTGAAAAGACATTTAACTCTTGCTCTGCAGGCTATGGCACATTGAAGTCCATGTCCTCCTCCGCGTCTTCCTCATATCAGTCAATTAGGTCCTCAAGTTCCTTATATGCTTCTCTAAGATCCCCTCCTACCTCGACCACTGCTGTAACATCCAGCACCATGACTGTGCCGGTATATTCAGTCATAAATGTGCTGCCAGAGCCCCAGTTTAAAAAGCTCCCTGAGGTTTCAAGGTCAGCTGCTGCCCTACTCTCGCCTCGTAAGGCAGGCTCTGCTGAGGGGAGTAACTCTCAAATGCAGTCAACCTTTGCCAAAACTCTTTCACCTGTTAAATCCTCACTTGCTATACCACCAGCCATTCTCAAATCAACAGCCTCGTCACCGCTATCTTCTAGCCAAGAGATTCTGAAGGATGTAGCTGAAATGAAAGAGGACTTAATACGGATGTCAGCCATCTTGCAAACAGAGCCTACTTCTAAAGCAACTAAAGGATTTCAAACAAATTCTCCAAAGGAGGCTAAGGTAGAGGACGAGGAGCCATATAGGATAGTAGAGAAAGTAAAGGAAGATTTGGTCAAAGTAAGTGAGATCTTGACAAAAGATACAGTCAAAGATGGTAGGCCAAGGAGTTCCTTGGATGACATGCATTATGCAAAGGTACCTGTTGAGCAACCAGCAAGCAACTGGAGCTATCCCCCGAGATACGAGACTGTAGTCCCTCAAATAAAAACAAAGACAATACCAGACAGGGATTTCAATCTAGCGAAAGTGGTTGACTACCTAGCTCATGATGTTGGTAGCAACTCTTTCTCCAAAACACCAGAATCAAAGCGTAAAGGAGATGAGGGCAAGAGGGAAGGAGAAGAGAAGCAGAAACGGGTCCTAAAACCTGCAATGGCAGTTCAGGAGCACAAACTGAAAATGCCTCCAGCAAACATGCGCTCCTCTGCTTCAGATAAAGAACTTAGCAAGCTTGCAGATGTGCTTTTTGGAGCTGACACAGTTCTGGAATCTCCTGAAGATATATCACATGAACAAGACAAAAGTCCACTCTCAGACAGTGGCTTTGAGACAAGGAGTGAAAGGACTCCCTCAGCACCTCCAAGTGCAGAGGGAATGGGCCCAAAAGCCCTTTTTCAGGACATTCCTATTCCTCCAGTTATCACAGAAACTAGAACTGAGGTTGTTCATGTTATCAGGAGTTATGAGTCCCCAGAAGATAACAATTCATCTCCAATGGATGATCCCCATAATGTCAGGTACATTGAGTCTGAAGCCAAAGGGCATCCAAATAAAAGTGCATCAATGCCAGATCAGAGCAAGGGCTATACAATGAAAATCAGCCCAGAGGAGGATCCGATGGGAAAAGGAATGCGAGTGAAGGAGGAAACTCATATCACAACCACGACCAGGATGGTATACCATAAACCTCCAAGCAAAGAGGCAGCATCCGAGAGGTGTGAGGAGACCATGTCTGTTCATGAAATCATGAAAGCATTCCAGTCAGGTAGGGACCCTTCTAGAGAACTTGCTGGACTTTTTGAGCATAAGGCTGGAAATGAGGAGGCTTCGCATAGAGTACTCGAGGCCATTAACTCTAAACCTAAGGTTGAAAGAATTATTGAGGTTCACATCGAGAAAGGCAACAATAAAACTGAACCCACTGAGGTATTCATCAGAGAGACTAAAAACCACCCAGAGAAAGAAATGCACTACTATTCTGGAAACAGGCAGCAAGATGAGGCTGAGGAATCACCTCCAGCATACTTTGATTCCTCAAGAGTAAACACACCAATGTCACAGGAGGAAGACAGTCGCCCTAGTTCAGCACAGCTCATCGCAGATGACTCATACAAAACATTGAGGCTACTTAGTCAGCAGTCAGTAGAGTACAATGAGGATGAGTCGTCAGATCTTCGAGGAGGATCATATAACTTTGCAGAAAAAATGCTCCTCTCTGAGAAACTTGACCAATCCCATTCTGACACAGAAGAATACCTCAGAGATAGGTCTCACTTTCACTCGCCAGATCGAAGCAATAGTTCAGAGGGTCGATCGAGCAGTCCAAGAACAGAATATGTATTTAGGTCATCGAGGAATGTGTTTGACAAATCTGGTAGAATGGCCAATGTTGAAGACAACTTTGACAAACTGACACTTTTACAGTATTCGTCTGAGCCTGGTAGCCCAAAGCACTCTGTTTGGATGCGAGTGTCAGATGACACACAACATAAAAACAGAGAGCAAATCATGTATGAAGACAGAGTTGACAGGACTGTAAAAGAGGCAGAGGAAAAACTCAGTGAAGTGTCTCAATTTTTCCGGGATAAAACAGAAAAGCTCAACGATGAGCTTTCATCTCCAGAAAAGAAGTCTCGTAGATCTGACTTCAGGGAAACACGATCCGGGCCTAGCTCCACACATAGCAGTCCTGAGAGGTCAGGTTACAAGAATGGAGGTAGTGGGGAAGAATGGAGTAGAGAAAGGCTTAGAGAGAGATTCACCTCCAGTGATAGAAAATGTGCCAGCTTACCCAGCAGCCCAGAGAGGAGAGTTCTTTTACAGTATACTGATTCTGACAAAAGGAAACAGGGTGATTTAACGTCACAGGGCACCACAGGTGAATCCCCCAAACCTTTACAAATGTCATCTTCCAAAGTTAGTGCAGTGAGGCTCAAGTTTGAACAAGAGGCTCAGAAACAAGACAAGTCTCCTCAGCGGGGACCAAATTCCAATCCGCCAATCAGAAAGCTCCAGGAAAGTAAGCTGCCAGTATATCAGGTTTTTACTGGTCCCAATGTTCCTAAAGCAGACGATAGTCCAGGGATCCAGAGAAAAGGTCTAGCTGGTGAGTCCAATTCTCCCAAACATGACTCTAGTGAAAATGAACCAGAAAACCTATTCAAAACATGGGAGAACCGTGGAAATGGGAACTATAAACCCCAATCACCAACATTATCTAGTGCCATGATTCATGATACCATAACAGATGGCAATAATAGTGACTCACATAGACAGGAGACTACAAAAAAAATTATCTACACAGAACTTGTAGTGCGGGACAACCCAAATAGTAATGGCAGTCTAAAAAAAAACTCGGAATCACAAATTCCTGTTAAAATATCCTCCGAATTCTCAGAGAATTGCCAATCCACTGTTAAATCATGCACTTCTGTTGGGTCTCATATACCTACTTTAGCTAGAAATCGATTGCAAAGTGGCCCTGAAACCATTAAATCACCCAGTGGATTACCAGTAAGAAAATCTACTGATTCATTTGATGTTAACCAGTCAAATGTAGTGTGTAATGGTGTCGATAGTGACCAGATAGAGTATTTGGCTAATGTAACTCCTGTTATTGTCACAGAGGGATTCAAGGATATTAAACCTTTACCAGTTTATGTTAGCATCCAGGTCGGAAAACAATATGAGAAAGAAACAGCCACAGGGCAGCTTAGTACATACAAAAAGATTGTAAGCCATGAAAGCAGGACAGTGCATGAGACTCGGGGTGCTTTTTACTCCGTCAAGCAAAAGCAGCCAACATCTCAAGAGGACACTCTAGAGCAGGTAACAACTTTTGTTTTGGACAGCTCTGTGAAGAGTCCCATCACCTCTGAGACCCCCAGCTCGGAAGACTGCGTGATAGGCACTATGCCCGGTATGCCAAGCCCTGTCCCAGAAGAGTCTGAGGAAGAGGAAGCAAAGACCTTCATCTACAAGGAGCCACATACTGAAAAAAAGAAACCATCTTCCTCTGAAACTGCCCTTAAAAAACAAGACACAGGAAGACAAATGTCAAAGTCAGAGAAGAGATTAGCTTACATTGAGTTTCCTCCTCCTCCTCCTATAGAAGCAGAGCAGTCTGACCCTCAAAAGAAGGGATCTTGTGTCTCCTCCGAGGCAGAGACGGAGATGATGGAAGTGAATCTCCAAGAGGAACATGATAGGCACCTCCTTGCTGAGCCTATTATCAGGGTCCAGCCTCCCTCGCCTGTTCCCCCTGGAGCTGATGACAGTGACTCCAGCGATGACGAGTCCGTGTTTCACCCAATCCCCCTCAAAAAGTACACCTTTAAGATGAAAGAGGAAGGAGAAAAATGTCTCAAACCAAAAAAGGCTGAGAAAAATGGGAACAATAATAGTAAAGACATCAATGGTGTCATAAAAGGAGAGGAGCTTGACTATGAATCAAATGGCAATGACCAGTCCATCACTGACTGTTCTATGGCAACCACTGCTGAGTTCTCCCATGATACTGATGCCACTGAGATAGACTCTTTAGATGGGTATGACCTTCAGGATGAGGATGATGGATTGAGTGAGGATCCCAAAACATCTAGTCTGTCAATGGACTGCAAAACAACTGACCGCTCTTTTAGTCAGTCCAAGCTTGAGGTCATAGAGGAAGAGAAAGGCGAAGAAGGAGGGGATAGTGGAAAAGCAAAAGCCAGCACGTCAGTGAAAAGTGATGGTGAGGAACCCGATTATACCCTTGAGGGAAGACATCCAGACAGGCCGAGCTTTGGAGAAAATTACTTTGGCTACCAGCTTGAAGAGGAACTAAACTCCACCTTTAAAACTGTTGCCACAAAAGGCCTTGACTTTGATCCCTGGTCAACCAAAGGGAGTGACAGTGATGGAGTGTTTGATTCCAAAGCAAAAGAGGAAGACCCCAAGCCCTTTGGTTTATCAGTGGAAGACAAGTCTCAGGCCACCACACCAGACACGACGCCCGCTCGAACTCCGACTGATGAGAGCACGCCGACTAGCGAGCCAAACCCCTTCCCCTTCCATGAGGGGAAGATGTTTGAGATGACGCGCAGTGGTGCTATTGACATGAGCAAGCGGGACTTTGTTGAGGAGAGGCTACAGTTTTTCCAGATTGGTGAGCATTCCTCTGACCCTAAAACAGGGGACAAGGGGAGAGGGGGCCAGATCCTGGGGGTGGTTTCCTCTCAGTCCACAACAGGGGAGAGGGGCACAGTAGAGGGGAAGGTGATAGACACTACCACAGACAGCAGCAACATACCAACAACACCAGCAGCGACAGCCGCAAAATGCAGCCCTGCACAGACTGCCAATGGCACTAGCACTGGCTGTACCGGCACAGATGCCCCCAGCGGTGAAGGCGTAGCCGAACCTCCTTCGTCATGCACGATTACAGCCTCTAAGGTCGATTCCAAATTACGTACTCCCATTAAAATGGGCATAGCAGCATCCATAACTGTGAAAAAAGACTCAGGGGATCTCCCCGATGTTAAAGCTGCGGTGGCAGAGGGTCAAATAGTGCCAGAGTACATTAGTATAGAGGGTCACGAAGCAGAGAGCCAGCCCAGCGGATACACTGAGACCAAGGTAGAGAGACAGGATTACCCCGCCGAGAACAGCAACAACAACAATAATTTAGAGTCCTCCAGTGTTCAGGCCAACTACATTCAATGTGGCAGTGTGGTGTTTAACTTGCAGTCATCCTCTCAGCCCACACTGCAAAAAGCCAGCAGGATAGAAGCCCTATGCTACTCAGAGACAGCGGAAAAGAGCAGTTGTAATCAGACAGAGGAGGGCAAGTGTCAAACGGTTAAGGAAAGCGAAGCAAAACAGCCAAAATCGAGGCTTCCGGTGAAGGCTTCAGGGTGGTCGTTCCACACGCAGGGGACAGCCATAGGCAAGCAGAAGCCAAAACAAGTGGTGAAGGCTGAGGTCAGGAAGCGAGCCGAGCCGGCGGTCGCCAAAGTAGAACCCAGGTCTAGGATACCAATCAAGGGTGTGAAAAAGAGCAGCGCTGCTTGCTCCCTCACATCAGCTCAGGTCACCTCTCAGCCCACAAGGGCCTTAGCCACAGAGAGGGGAGCCATACAGTTGCCCTCGAGACTGCCGCTGAAGGACAAGCATCAGGTGAACAGAGAGCAGACAGCAGGTAGACAGGACAGGCAGGAGAACCCTAGCGAGGTTTGTAAGCGCACCATTGAGTACTTTAAGGGGATTAGCGGGGAGACCCAAAAGCTGATGGACTGGCTGTCAGACGAGGAGAAAAAGACGCAGACAGAACAGTCGGAGCAAGACAGCACCTCCCGGAGCACCTCTCTGTCGGATGCCTCCCAGCCTTCCCAGCCCTCCCAGCCCTCCCGCTCATCCAGGTCTGGTAGAGGTTCGAGGGCTGAGGCCGGGGCCGCGTCCGTTAGGGCAAAGGCGGCAGCGACGGACAGGGCCTCCGGCAGTGAGAGGAGCAGAAGGAGTAGGCGGACTGGTGGGAAGGAGGGCAGTCAGGGACTCACGGGGTCTCGAGCGCCCCCCGTCGCGGAGATCAAGCCTAGTTTGTAAAACTTTCACACTATGTTTAAAATACATTTATATTTACATATATATATATATATTTGATATATTTCACTCTTAGTTGCATGACATCGTTGTGATCGTTTAAATGATGGATTGACTGGAATGCCTGTGGCGTGTTTATATTATTATTCTCTCAAACAGTAGATTTCATTTTTCTTTGTCATTTCTGTACTGTGTACTGTGTACTGTGTACTGTACTGTCCTTAGATTCTCTGTTTCCTACCCCTTCCCAAAACCTTTTCAATATCCCAGTAGAGTAAGCATGCCAGTAATAGCGACTGGTTCTCTGGCAAAGCCTGTTGTCTGACAACTCCCAAGTCTGTCCGTCTTGTCTGTGCGGGGTGGCTACCTAAAATCTAATTTTGTTCTATCCCATGATGTCAATTGTCATGTACTAATATGTGTTAGAGAACAACACACAAAGGCTGTCCGCATGTTATGTAGCAGTGTACTGTAAAGTCCACCGCCTTAGTCTTCAAGAACTACATGAGTCTATTGTTCAGAGTCATATTATGCGTTTGTTTTATGTGTTTCTTTTTACAGTTACTGCCTGCATAGAATATAAATACAACAACGCACCACTTGCCCTATTAACACATTATAGTCCTCATGTGTCTAGTGATACCAATTCTTTTTCTTGCCACTTTGGGATAAAACCATTGGAATGGTTTTCTATATTTCTACATGCAATTCATCGACATCTACAAAGAGGTCCTGCATACTCCTAAATGTGTTAACATGTTAACTTATGACAAATGTATTAAACACATTTTGATATAATAAAAAAAATCCAAACACAAGTGGCCAGAAAAAGAAAAAAAAACATCAGTACAATACATGTTTTTCTCGTTTACATATATATATTAGTCTCTTTAGCACGAGAGTGAAATGGGACTCTATATCTAAACTGCTGTCCTCTTCCCACTCCAGGTCCCCAAAGCCCGTGCGAGCGAACGGACCTGCGGATGGCCATCGTCGCTGATCACCTGGGTCTCAGCTGGACAGGTCAGGCAACATGCCGCAGTGCTCCCCATCTGTTTCCACCGTCACTTCTCCATCTTACATTTGGCACACGTCTCCCGAGGAAACACAACTCGCTGATTGATCGCCAGTGCCATCTACAGGCCAAGGGATTCTTTTGGCAGTGCTTTATCTGACTACAGTAGAGACTGTTAAATACAATATGTAGAATATTTACTTTACATGTTTTATGTGATGCCATTTTCTTTATAGTATTTGTGTCACTACAGCCAGCCCTTTTTTTCCCCGATTATATTATTATCCATTTTATAAATAAATAAACAACAACATTAGTAGATATCCTAGTAGTAAAATGCTTATCTTTAAGTTTGTTTATATGTATGTATGTGTGTGTGTGTGTGTGTGTGTGTTACCTGTAGAGTTGGCGCGGGAGATGAACTTCACTGTGGATGAGATCAACCACATAAGACTAGATAACCCCAACTCTCTGACAGCACAGAGCTTCATGCTGCTAAAGAAATGGGTCAGCCGGGATGGGAAAAATGCCACAAGTAAGGCCATATTTCTTCCCCTTATACTCTCTCTCTCTCTCTCTCTCGCTCTCTCGCTCTCTCAGGCGCATTCATATTATCTCATCATTATCTAGTCATTTCATTGCCGCAGCAGAGTGATTAAAAAGTGTAACAACATAAAGTCCCTTACATGAAGTCCCTCTTTTGGCTGTACTGGCGGGACAGTTTTAAATATATCTAGGTCGTGTTTTCCTTCTCCTTCTCTAATTAATGTGTTGTGCCTTTCTTGCCTCTGTCTGCTTCTGCTCTCAGCCCTCATCTATGCTGAATACATTACATCTATTCTAAATGCATTACACAACAATACATTGGAGGCACTTATATTTGGCTCTTGATTGCTCCAAGTAGCAGGATTTCTGAATTTCTGAATGAGTTCAGCTGCTGCTTGCCTGGAGCTGAGCAGGAGTGAATCTTCCAGTGCCACTTAAAGACAAGATGTCCAATGCTTTGTTAGGTCAAACAAGTAAAATAAAATGGCAAACAGCCTCCTCAAATTCTCCGAGATAAATATCTGGTGTTCTTTTTGTAATATCCATTTTTTTCTTCAGTGTTATCAATGAACAATGATTTAATCTTTGGTCACATTTGTTTTTCTTCCCCTCAACAGCGGATGCCTTAACTGCAGTGCTGACCAAAGTCAATCGGATGGATATTGTGACTTTACTGGAGGGCCCGATATTTGACTATGGTAACATTTCAGGCACAAGATGTTTTGCCGATGATAACGCTGTTTTCCGGGATCAGGCTGATGGTAAAGTTTAGCTCTATCTAGCTGACCTCTTACCTCTCCCTGTAAAATCCTCCCTGTTTATGTTTTTATTCTATCTTACTAGTCAAAAGGCCATTTTCCAAGGTAGGGATAATAGAGTCCAAGGTGCTTTAACCTGTTGTCCTTAGCTAAACACAATGCTAATAGTGTTGGACTGTTATGATCCCTGTCTGGGTAACTGGCCAGAAATCCTAAAACCCATTTCCTACACATGGGATTTGCGTTTAATTCAAATAATTCACCCAACTAATATAGTTTTACTCATACCCATTTCCCTCTTAGTCTCTGCATAAAGAAAATAATGCTAGCATGCACTTAAAGTTCAAATAATATAGTAAAATGGAACTCAATTCACCTTTTGGGTTGATTGGATTCAGACGTC
Source organism: Merluccius polylepis (assembly GCA_027122575.1). Taxonomy (NCBI): domain Eukaryota; kingdom Metazoa; phylum Chordata; class Actinopteri; order Gadiformes; family Merlucciidae; genus Merluccius; species Merluccius polylepis. Next base: position 11,774,766 of record JAOPJH010000035.1, read on the forward strand.
AGTGTTAATTAGATTTTAATCCTAATGTTTACCAAGGTCAATAACAATCATGCTTATAGATCAACAACAAATCGATTTTTACCCTTTTATCACAATTCTAAGACACTGAATGTGAATATGCCATGAGCTTAGTGCATGCTTTGATGCTTTACCTGTTCTTAAATTACTTTTGACCTTTAGTTGAACCTGCTTTTTTCGTAATCCATTAATTTTCTCCTCATGCATGATTATATATATAACTTATGTATGTGTGTATTCCATCCCGTTGACCTGTAGCTCTCGTTTAAGTTTATCTCTTAGTTTTCCTCCAGTTCCTCTGAGCCCTCCTTGGATAGATGAGAGATCCTCTTCCTCTGCGAAAAACCAGACTTCCTCCTCCTCCTCCTCCTCCTGCTCCTCCTCCTGCTCCTGCTCCTACTCCTCTTCCTCCATCCTCCTCCTTTCCATCAAGGCGCCCCTAGCAGTAGTCATATCTGCTCATAACAGCCCAGAGCTGCTCTTAACATCTTAAGAGTCATGTGCTGTTGGTATCCCTCCAACCCCCCCATTCATGTGTGCTTTATCCTTGACCACCTCCTCATCACCGCCATCTCTGCATCACCTCCACACCCTCATTGTTCTTCCTTGTCATTCAATGTATTTTTGTTTCTAATTTACTTGTATGAACGTCTTTTCTTCTCATTTAACTAATTTCACTTTTTGTCACTTCTTTGTGTGTTTATGTGTTTGTTCATTTTCACGTTTCCGGGGGGGGGGGGGGGGGGGGGGGGGGGGGGGGGGGGGGGGGGGGGGGGGGGGGGGGGGGGGGGGGGGGGG
>JAOPJH010000035.1:11787996-11799041 GCA_027122575.1 Merluccius polylepis
TGTGTGTGTGTGTGTGTGTGTGTGTGTGTGTGTGTGTGTGTGTGTGTGTGTGTGTGTGTGTGTGTGTGTGTTGCACATGCTCACGTCTGGGGGGAAAAAAAGAAAATATTTTATTTTTTTGACCCGTCAATTGGGTTGTTTTTTCGCACACGCCAGGCTTACTCACGATTCCTCTCTACTCGTGTCTCGTTTTTTTTTGTTTTTTTTCCAGCAAGCGAGGGCCGAACAGGAGGAGGAGTTCATCAGTAACACCTTGTTCAAGAAGATCCAGGCCCTGCAGAAGGAGAAGGAGACCTTGGCCGTCAATTATGAGAAGGAAGAGGAGTTTCTCACTAACGAGCTGTCAAGAAAGCTCATGCAGGTGAGTCTTTTTTCCGCAAGGGAGCTATCGCTCATGACGATGTACATACTAAGCCCCACGCTTGTTGGAAACATGTATAACATGTATAAACATGTCTCCGCCACAACAAACACACCCATACCGTATAACAATACGGTATGGGTGTGTTTGTTGTGGCGGAGATTGCATCTCTACCAACTGTATTGGTTGCCTGACAGCTTAAAAGGCCTAAGAGGACTGCGGCCGCCAGCCACTCTTAATGGCTCTCAAATTACTCTGTCTTCTGATGATTTGTCCGGCGCAGTGTCCACAACTTATTTCTCTCCACATCAGGACGCATTCTGAACGCTAGCTCGTCACAAATCAGGGGGGATTGTACGGAGGGACCTGGGGAGCCGTAGGCCCGGCTGGTGGTTTGTAGACGCGTTTGTTGTGATGCCTGAATCCGGCTTGGCCACTTGCGCTTGTCCCGGCAGACCTCTGCTAAACGCGGCGCAGATGGGCTCGTTGTTTAGGCTTTTTGTTATCTCTCTTTTGTGCTAACGTGAAACAGGCCTACATCTGCTGCTGCCCCAAAACCTGGCATGGACAGGCGGCCCGTAGTTTATGCGCTAGTGCTTGCGCTGCGACGTGTCATACTGCAAAGCAATGTAGTGGTGAAGTAACCAAAACGAGCTATTGTGCTGTATGATTCTAAAGAAGGCTTGTGTTTCAATACATGTCTCAAGGCATTTCTGTAGAGATTATTATATAAGGCTGACCAGAGAAACATGCCTCAGAATATCAACAGACACCCCCGTTCCGCTTCACTCTTAACATGTGACTAAATATTGAGGAAGGTTGGCGAGGTTCTGAAATGATTACTCATGTTAGCCTTTTCACTGCACATTAAAACATGTATTTTAAATAGGGATGTGGCGTATTGGTTTATGCATGTGCACAGAGTTGGTCATGTGTGAGCACACACACAGTAGCAGAAAAGCTAATAGTTTCTCTTCCTGTGGAAGTGGGCAACCATCTGCATATGCATTTATTTTCAACAATTTCCTTTTTAAATGGATAATATGCGGTGTTTTCTCCATACTTGGTCATTCTTTCCACAATCCCAATGAATGTCCCATTTTGAGAGTGTGCTGAGCTAGTTCCCTCTTTCAAACTCCAGCTTGGCCATTGTTTCACAAAGGCCATTCTTGTGAGGACTACCATCAAAAGAGTAAGGCAGCATGGTACATGTAGTCCCCCCCCCTCCTCTTTTCAATAGATTCCCTCTATGTAGGCCAAGTGGCACAATCTGACACCAGATCTGCACGCTGTAGTCATCAAATGGTTTCTCGGTGACTCACAAGTCTCCTCCTTCACCATTCCCCTAACTCCTCTTCAACTGCCGCTGTGTTTCCTTAGTTTTTTAATTTTATCTTGTTTCGGTCCTTGTCCACCATGTGCCCTGCTCTGTTCTCTCCACTTCAGCTCCAACATGAAAAGGCAGAGCTGGAGCAGCACTTGGAGCAGGAGCAGGAGTTCCAGGTCAACAAGCTAATGAAGAAGATCAAGAAGATGGAGAATGACACCATCTCAAAGCAGCTCACGCTCGAACAGGTACAGGCGTGCGTCACTCCTTGAGGCAGACGATGATGTCATGAAAGACACGCACACATCCCATCCCCCAAGTCAATTTGCCTGAAATATCATGTAGAATTATTTCTCTCATGACCTCTGACTAAAGTTGAACAGGAAAGTGCTCTCATCGTATCGGGACGAGCGGACTTTGCTGCTCACTAACCAACCAACCCTAAGTGTGTGTCAGCCTGACATTTGTGGAATGACGTCATGCATTTTGCCCAGATGCAGTAATGACTGGAGCTAGGGCTGGCCGATATCTCCAGCATAAACATTCAGTGCTTTGAAGAAGTAAAAAGAGACCAACGAGGTTCATTTCCCATAAATATGTAAACTATCAGAGTGCGTTTCTTTTATCTAGTCACGTGTAGCCTTGCACTGCAGCGACAGTGAAGCGACTCGCACAATCCCGGACTGTGGGCAGCACAATGGTCGCGTGGGCGGGTGCATCTGGGAGCATGAATACTCAGAGTTGGCATCAAGGTTTTTCCATGTGCCGAGGGCCGGGCTCATTCTTTCGTTCCATCTTTCTCCCCCAGCTGCGGCGCGAGAAGATTGACCTTGAGAACACATTAGAACAAGAGCAGGAGGCGCTGGTCAACCGGCTGTGGAAACGCATGGACAAGCTGGAGGCTGAGAAGAGGTGAGCGCGGAGGTTCAGATGTGCAACGCCGGATAACGCGGAGCGCGGACCGTCTCCCCCATCGTTTGCCCTCGAGTTCCACGAAAGACATTTGAATATGAAGTCCGCACCGAGACAAATTATTTTTACTTTTCACAATATTATGAATACAATTACCACGTCATAACATGATTTTGTTTTTACAACCAGGAAAATGGAAGTGCACACGTGCAATGTGGCTCCCCTTTTGTCAGCTATACTTTCATAGCATCAAAATATAGAATTTTTTTCATTTCCAAGTAAGGTCTAACATAATGTACATATATCTTATTTTGCCTGTGAAGGTTATTGTCTAATTTGAAGTATAAGATAAAGATAAAGTATTCTCTTTATCTGGGCCCAATAGGTCATACAATAATGCTGTACATAGTGTGGACAAATGCACACAAGGCCGCCCGACGAGTCTCGGCTTCGTTTCTTAAGACAACTTACTGATGCCTGCAGTATCTGCAGGGTGTGGACTATTTTAATTACTTGGCTTATTTTTTAATTCAGTTTTGTGCTCGGATGAATCAGCATGTGGAAGTTGTTCTCCCAAAAAACTGCTATTCAGGCATTCTCCCCTGACCTGAATTCGGGTCAGGAGAGAACGTGGGAGGATAAAGTTATGTTGCCAAACAAACACCAACACATGTTATACGGCATATAGCATTACACCCCTTCCTAACTGACACTTAACTCCTTACTCTGAAATGGATGCTGTTTAGTGCTTGACTGTTAGTATTTTAGCAACCTCATCGCCTCGCTGGTTTCTTAACCAAACCGCTTTCTTCAGTCCCGCTGACCTCATGCACATGTTTGGTCGTCCCTAGGATTCTCCAGGAGAAGCTGGATCAGCCTGTGTCGGCCCCGCCCTCTCCTAGGGACGTTTCCATGGAGATCGACTCACCGGAGAATATGATGCGGCATATCCGCTTCCTGAAGAATGAGGTGGAGAGGCTGAAGAAGAGCCTGCGCACCACCGAGTTGCAACGTGAGTGCCCCCCCCCCCCCCAACCTGTAGCATCATCTGGGGTGGGGGGGAGAAGGAGTCTAAGAACTGTGGTGGGGATACACATATGAGGTCCAAAGACTAGGACCGTTGAGTCGGATCTGAGCATCCTCAAAGAAATGGTTTCCCTTTTTGTTTCTATAATGTATACAAAAATGGTCTGCCGGCGACCGCCATGGCTCGTCAGGGTTTGAGGTGAGGTGGACCTGGAGCCTGTTGGCCCGCCGTGAATTGGCCTTGAGGTTTGTTTATCTATAGATCGATTGTCCTGCGTCTGTGTCACCTGAGGAACCTGTAACCTGGATAGTGTAGGTGACATTCTAGAGCTTTACCTTGAATTATTTGTTTTCTAGACATGCTCAGGCTGAAGGCAAAATATTTGTTCCTCACCATGTAAAGCACTTGCCTTACATTTTGTATTGTTGTACACAGAATAGTCGAGAAATATGAGCGCGCTGTTAATTTTCCAGACGGGCGGGCACCAACAACCTCCCAGATATTAGTGGTCGCCACTAGTTGGCGTCTATCGCCCATTTATTGATGCCCATTTAAGTCGGCGGCCTAAGGAAAGGTCAATATGTAGTCATGGGGGATTATCAATGTAACTGTGGGTCAGAGTTGGCTCTAATCCAGCCCCGGGGCGGACCCTAACGGCCAACGGGCCCCCGGGGCGGACGGTAACACCCGACCGGCTCCAGTGGCGACCCCAGTAGCGCGGCTCACATTCCAACCTCCGGTCTCTGGGGCGCGTCTCGCCGAGGTCACCGGCCGTCTCCTCTTCTTCGCACGTAAAGAGGAGACGACACGGGGCCCGCGTCCCGGATTGCCCTCCGCCTGCTTTAATAAACTTGTGGTCACCCCCCCCCCCCACTTCAATCTGTTGCCCTGATATTCAACACCTCTCCGTAACCGTATAGGCGCATGGGTACAGAGTCCACGGGGGCCTGTGGTACTGTTGACTGGAGCTAGGGTGGTACCACTTGGTGCACAGTGTTCCCAGACCCAATGCACTGCTTGAGTTCTCTCTTTTGTGTGTGTGTGTGTGTGTGTCTGTGTGTGTTGCGCTTACAGTACCGCACATGCTTGTGCAGTACCGTACATTTCACATCTTTTGATGGGGATGCTACTTAAATTGACCTCTCATGGCAGTGTTTCATCATTTAGCATGATTCCGAAGTAATTTCTCCTCGTTCATCGGTTCAATTAGGTTAGATATTCTCCTCTTTATTTCATTTAAACTCTTATTTCGATGGCATCACTCATGTGTTGGACTTCTTGCTCTTTATGCATCTCTTTACTTTGCATCCGTTTTGTCACCTTTCCTTGCTTTTAATTCTGCCGTCAGTGGTACCTTTTCTCTGTAGAGCATGTGTAATGGCATACCAAGTTGTTACCACTAGAGGGAGCCTCTGCTTTGCATTTGCCTGCTGGGCTTAGAGGCTGAGGTGAGGACCAGGCGTCATGGCTAGGGGCAAGCTGATGAAATCATGGCAGCGCTTGCCTCATAGCCTCACACTGCATTATTTCAAACTGGTCTTGACCTACTTTGAAAGTGTGGATATACTTTCTCTGCCTATTTTCTTTTTTTTTTATAGAGCTCAGACGTTGCGTCTCTGCCACCCTTGTGAATAGAACCCCTTGTCCTTTCGGTGTATGTTGTGCCCATGTGTTTGATCCCTTATGCCACTGGCTTGTTGTTTGCAATAACTTCACTTGAACAGAACCTACATGAAACCTGGTGATTTATTGATTTTTTTGTTTGTTTCTATTTTCTATTATGAATCTGATGCATTTACTGCTGTTGCTTTGCATTTTCTGAAACGCGCACATGTCCCGGCCCGTTCCGGATATGCGATGAGCCCGACGTTGACCACATGGGCGTGACCCTGTCCTGTCCCGCGCGTTGTTTCCGCAGACACCGAGAAGCGTGCCCAGTACATCGAGGAGGAGCGGCACATGCGGGAGGAGAACATCCGCCTGCAGAGGAAGCTGCAGCGGGAGATGGAGCGCAGGGAGGCGCTGTGCAGACAGCTGTCAGAGAGCGAGTCCAGTCTGGAGATGGACGACGAGAGGTACATGTGGGTGTTGGGAGGATGATGTCTTGACGATATTGTGCTGCTTCTACTTTTTGTTTGTTTTTTTAAAGTCAATATGTAGTGTTTTTTGGTGGGGGGGGCGCAAAAGATTAAACTTGCAGTGTAACGTGTCCTCCCCTCAGGTACTTCAACGAGATGTCTGCGCAGGGCCTGCGAGCCCGGACGGTGTCCAGCCCCATTCCCTACACCCCGTCCCCCAGCTCCAGCCGACCCATATCTCCTGGTGCGTATCCGAGGCCCCCCGCAGACGAAGTTTGACCCCGTGTTTACCGAGTTATGTAATGGAGTTGACCTTCTCTTTGGTATCGCACGCTCTTTGATATGTTTTTATCAGGCGTGTTATGAGCAGTGGCTACAGCTTACTCATTTTAATAGTGGTTAGCATATCAGATACCATAGATGTCCATTCAATTAATAGAATCAAAGTACAAAGTTCGATGACTAATAAGTGAATAATATGTGTTGCAGTTGACACCATATAGTTTGCTTACCGCCTGCTCAGCAGACTGAATTTGTCGTGTCAGCTTTGTTTTTCACAATCACTGATGAGGTCGGACCTCCAAATCTCTCAAAACAAACGAATGAGCACCTAGCTTAACCATTGGGCAGCTACAATGATAAAAGGGCTAAATGTCTTCCTTCATACAATCTGTAGGCTAGCGTGTCGTTTTTTTTCGCCTAGCCTTTAGTCCTGAGTCAGTTGATGTGTCACAACTAGCTCTGGCCCGGTCACAGACACGGACGGACGAACACGTGAGTTTTGATATGCCTATAAAGATTTCTGAAGATATCCTTGGTCACTCGGAAGGCATTCCCCCCCCCTTGACACCCTAACACAGGTTTCTGGTAAATTGTACTTTGATCAGGTCATTGTCTTCATGTTGGAACCTGTCTAAACATTATGGCTGGAGTTTAATTGGGCATCCCTGAAGCACCTCACCGCGTGATGCTTTTTAACCCAAGATGAACCAAGTGAACCCATGGACAAGTGCTGTTGTTGTTCTGCTCAAGTGTGTCAATTTTGACACCCAATGCACTCCTAGCCATCTCTGTAAGGAGGGATCCCCCACTGCGTTCCTTCTCAAGGTTTACTCCTTGATAATTAAGGTTTTTCCTTGCCCTTTGGGGGGCTAGGGTAGGGGGTGTCATAAATATATGGCCTGTAAAGTCCTTTTTAGACTGTAACTGTGATTAAGGGCTATACAGAATCAAATTGACTTCACCAGACTAATGAATGTTTACTGAACGAAGAGGCGGGTTGTTTCAAGGTATGGCTGTCCTGTGGTCTCGTATGGTAATCTGATTGTAATTCATCTCGGTTCTGATTCAAGTAGCAGGCCCTGGCAGACAGAGGGCATCTGTGTACAGTGTGATCCTGTTAGTCAACCCTTAAAGGCCATAAACGTCAGGCAAAGCCCAGGCCTAGGCCATGTCCAAAGCATCAGAATTAATGCCTTCTGAGAGCGTTGATTTAACTGTAGTGTGTGTGGTAAAGGTGAGCTTGTCGTTTCCCCCCTCGTAATAACAAGGATACTCTGAAATCACCAAATGCAACACTCGATACATTGAACTATAGTATTCCCCAAAGCACAGGGTATCTACCCATGTGGCCAGTAGAGTTGGAACTTAAATGCTATTCGACATTTTCCCACACTACAGGAGAGGCAAGGATTACACAAGAAGCCCATCCAAATGAGCACTTTGCTGGCTCACTGGTGCTAATGAATCCAACACATCATGACCTCAAGTACTTGTCGTGAAGGGCGCCAGAGCTGTGTATGGGTGCTCGTCTGCCTGCCAAGTTTGACCTACTTCACAAACTACAAAGTACATACTGTGGGACGTGTTTTGTCCGGTGGCACATTCATTTTGTCGACCACATTCTACCGCTGTGTCCCAAGCAGGGTGTTTCATATGAATCAGCAATATAGATGTTTTCAACACTTGGTTGTTGTGAAAGGATTTCATGTGTATGCAAAGTGATTCATGGCGATTTGTTGTGCAACTGAAATGTGTTTTTTGTGTGTGTCTTGAGCTACCCTAGCACTTTTTAGGTCGTTTCCCTAATTGGGAAATGAGCCAATGAGTGTTGAGTCAATGCTCTTATATGTTGGACATGGGGCATATACAATAAATGGCCGTTTTGTTTGTTCATGTATATTACATTTTACCTTGGTTTATTTGATGTTATGTATTTTTTACATTGTACAACAGTATATAGTTGGTGATATTCCACTTTTTAATTATTTTATATACCTTAATTATTATATACAACCAACTTTTACAAAATTTGTGAAGGTACACAAAATATTTTCTGTATTTTGCCTTAAAGGAAACAACCTTGTTCCACTTGGTGAATTGATGGTGTTCCTTATCTTTTGATGTTTATCTTTTAGCCTAATGATAATCAATATTGGTCGCAGTAAATATCCGCCAATATAACCTGCATGAGATATTGGCTATCGCAGACTTGATTATCTGCGTTGTTGATGCGTGGTATTATTAAATTAATTTTGTGAACAAACCATGACTGTGCTCTTATCAACGGGCAGTAGAAAAGAGTTAAATGAATTCCCGCCTGCTCTCGTCTCCAGAACACGCATCGCCCACATGCCATAGTGCTCTGTGTTCCTAAATGGTTGCACCTGCATTGTTTGTCCAGGTCTGTCGTATGGCGGCCACACCGTGGGCTTCACCCCCCCGGCCACCCTGTCCAGAGCCGCCATCTCCCACTACAACCCCCCTGCCCTTCACGTCCTTGGAAGCGCCTCCCACGCCGTAGCGGTAGGTCAAAGCGCCGCCATGCCCCCAGGGCACATGGAGGGGGACCCTGAGGAGATTCTGTCCTCACCCTGTCCTGTCCTAAACATGGGCCCCTTGATCGCCTTTAGACCCGTGTGAATCTGCGTCCGGTGTGGTATGGGTGGTGCAGTTACTTTTCCCGCCAAAGGGATTGCTTCCCTTTTCCACACTGAATATATAACGTCGTATCCCCCTGTCTGTTTTCTCTGGATGGCGGTAGAAATGTGTCAAGTAAGTACTCCTTGTGCTCAGATGTTTAGGTCTAGCGTTGGTAAGCTTTGTCTGGAATTAGTCTCTGAAGAAACAGCCAGAAAACAAAAAAAATTAAAATAGATAGTGCAGTTAGATGTGCAGCAATCTACTACATGCATTTAAGAACTTAAAGTGGTGGACATCAGAAATACCTCATTTATTATTTATGTTATAAAGAGTTATCAAGGTGTGCATTAAGCACACAAGAAAATGATGATCTATGAAATCCATATCAATGTCACGTAATTTCAATCTACCAATTTCCTTCTGGTCCTTCATGCCCATTTAATGGGTAGTTTAAAAAAGTTAAATCTACACAAAACAGTGAGGAGCGGGGTATTCAGACCACACCCCTACAAGACTGAGCTTATTAGCTGACTTTGAGATTTATATTAATATACTTTTTGATTTTTTTGGATATTCAGTTTAGTAGATGCATCCCTCTGTGATATGTTATGGTTATTTTATGTCCATCAATTTAAACTTTTGCTAGAGAGTTTCAAGTTATTTATTTACAGAGCTCAACAACGATTTTAAGTAGTGCATCTTAAACGTTGACTGGGTTACACCGCCATTTTCCTTTTCCTCTAGTAAAGTAGTGAAGACTCCTATGGGTGGGAAATCTAATCCTACCAAGGGGAGTAGACCTGCCTATGAAATACAGACATCCGCAGTGCGTACACAGCAGGACTTTTGTTTCATCACCTACCTCTGGAGTTTTGTTCACTTTGGAAGTGAACTCCGGCTTACTGGCAGAGTAGATTAGCACAAAGCTTTTATGGTCAACAAAACGCTAATGGAGTCGAGCAAAAAGTGAATGCTGATTTAAGCCTTCTCTCTTCACTGATGCCAATCCAGTATTTCACAGCTGAATGTTTATTAAATCAAGGTATTTGAGGTTGGCTGGGTATTCTGTAGTTGCTCTGTATTCTGTAGTTGCTGAGTAAAAAATATAACATAGGATCTGGGTCACTCAAATCAAATTACATTCTGTAATATTGGTTCCCTTATGCCATTTATAAGAATGAAATGTTGATATTGGTGCTATTAAATGTTGCCAGCGGCTATCCTGCGAATATGCAAATGTAAATAAATTCAACATGGATGGAAGTCGCATGATCTGGACTATAGGTCCCAGATGACACGCGGCCTAACATGAACTCAACCTGCATGTGTTCACATGTGTCACTTGTATGGCCTCTATATCTGCTCCCAACACATTACCGTATCAACTAGTCTTTGATCCTGTTTACCACCTGGTATATGACATTCCTAGATAGAAGTGTGAGAGGTGTTTGAGACATTCTCCCTCTTGACAACAACGGAGGTGTTTCCTGGGGCTAATCAATGTCTTCCTTATTGCTGACGCCACGCCCACGTAGTCCCAAAAACATATTTTATAGAGGGTGTCTGCTATAAAGGCGGAATTACCGTCCTTAAGGTTTATAGTTTGCTTTAATTGTCCTGGGGCTTTATTGCATGACTTGCTATCCAGTTACATCAGAGTATCAGAAGATTTTAGACGTCATTCCAGATAGCAGGTTTTATTATTCGGTGTATTTTTTACCATATTTTGCATGCATGCAAAATATTGTTTTCACCTTTGATACCAATGTACTTCCGATTGTGCTAGCATTTATCTCTCCTGACGCATTGTCTAAGAAAAGCCTAGAGCCCTAGACCAACACAATTGTGTAGATTAGATAATGGGTCATTTTGACAAAACAAAATGTTTTATATATGGTTCGATGTGCAAATGTGCACAATTCGGGACGGATTGAAATATGGTACGGCAAAGAAAAAAAGATTGATTTTAGCCTGATTTTAGCACATTTTGGAGTCACAGACATATACTTATTGTAAACAGTGATACCTTATATTATGGGGACTTTATTATACTTAGTCACACAGCCAGTAACAATGACCACTTTTATAATAACGTCAGTGATTGCGAAACTGAGTGACTGCGCGCAATGCGTGGTCATTAGAGACCGCAGTGAAGTTGGCAAATATCCAATATGAAACCAGCGTAACTACTGAGAAGCCAGCAGGGGCTGAACCTAAACAACCACTAACTTATTAACTTGACTAACTTAACTAACTTATTAACTCTCCCTAACGCTTCAGCCAACATTTTTCTACCAACTCAAACCGATAAGGAAATCACCAAAGGCTTGGGCATGTTTATTAGCCTGGCTAACACCAGACTAAATCACAAATGAGATGTAGTCTGGCGACCACCTATTCATGTTCCTGTAGAGGAGG
>JAOPJH010000035.1:11892565-11904890 GCA_027122575.1 Merluccius polylepis
GAGAGAGAGAGAGAGAGAGAGAGAGAGAGAGAGAGAGAGAGAGAGAGAGAGAGAGAGAGAGAGAGAGAGAGCGCGAGACTAACTAAACACTGAGCCAATGAACATGGAAATGCATTAAACCACTTAGTGTTGTTAACTAGTCGTGGTAATGTGTGTTGTTTCGCCTGCATGTTGTGCTAAATTACATTATATTAAATAATACACCGCACTAGTTCCCCTGTCATTAAGGCCTCCATATTTAGGGTAAGGTTAGGGTACAGTAAGAACCAATGGCACACATGGAAATAGATGTTTAGATGTGCATTTAAAAGATAAGCCATTTGAGATCAGTTCAGAATAACATATTTGCTTTTTTTTTCAAATGTACCTTTCTAAAATCAAATTTGTTTTTGATAAATTGAATTTGCACATTATTTTCAATTTATGTTTTACAATTTAAAGGACCACAATATCTAAAAGCCAAAACCTGGATGTAATTACAATATACACTGATTTGTGGGGAATGCAAGCTACACAATAAATAATAAAAATGTGATTTTGGGTGGAGTTTGTTCTGGCTTATGCTGAACATCACTAGTTCTTGAGTGATGCCAAACATTTTACTGTACCTGGCTTACATTTAAAAAATGTATTTACATTTTTTATGGCCAGTTCTCTGGCCATACTTTGTTCAGGTTCACCTCTCGCTTTTGCTTTGTTGAAATCCCGACCGCATTTCAAAACAAAATAAGGAGGGGGAAAACCGTCATTTGCTCTAACACTTGTGGTCTCGGGCACTCCTGCCAGTGGCATAGTACTTCTTTGCCTACGTTTTGTTAAGTGCCAGTGGGCCCGAGAACAGAGATGTGCGTGGAGTAATATGTGCATTCAAATCGGGAGAAGAAAAAAAAAAAACTGCCATCTGCCATGAGCAGCTCTGCTGGAAGCTGAAACAACAGCACAGTGTTTAACTGCAGAGGGGAAAACGAGGGGAGAAAGAGAAAGAGGGTGAGGGCCGGCAGCACATTCCCGCACGACATTCAATTCCTGTCTGAAGGCCCAACTCAGCACCCGGGAGGAAGAGGAGGCACGGGAGGACGAAGGCCCCGCACATGTAGCTCATTTCAACTGTTCAAACTTGTTAACAGTGAATTTCTTATTTTAGACATATGTTTTACATCCATCTTGTATATATTTGAACCTACGCTTTCACTTCTGCGTACTACTGCTCAACCACTATTCAATAACTTAGAGTATCGTCTCATCATATTGTAGAGATATTCCAGAGATACGACAAGATAACACATTAAGAACACAAAATGTTTGGCTACGTACAGGCTGGCTGTCACGATCACGTTGCGTGCATGACATGTATGATTCAGACAAAACAAATCTTGGAAATAATCCCAGCGTTTCCACGCTGAAAAATGTTGTATTTTCTGCACTGGCCGAAAGCTGCGTTACCTTTTATCTGGGACCAAACTAACCAGTAATGTTCTATGGTTCAGCAGAACAGGAAACTCAATAACATAAATCAGCCTTGTTTTAGCCATTTGCGGACATGTTGTGAGAACACACACACACACACACACGGTTTGATAGTAGCTAAGCCATACCATTACAGCCCATTTGAACAGATCAACTCACGCACAACACAGACAGGACACATGCACCGACGCACAACGCAAGCAATTGGGACAATAAGTGAAAATGTTAATGTTTTCCCACCCTGGCCTAGTTCCTGTTGTAATGAATACAAGCCGGTCTTTTACTGCTCTCTGTTCACATTAGACACTTCGCCCAAGCTTTCGCTCTCTGCCAAGGTCTCCAGGCGGTAGAATTAAAGAATTTGGTCTCACATTGCCAAGAGTAAGGAACTAAACACACACACACACACACACAAGGTGCCGAAAGTTTGTTGTCCCTTTACAAACTGCTGACAGATATATGTGGAAAACCCTCTGCTTGGCACAGTAAATCTATATTTCATCCAAGTTTTATGACTGGTTAATAATCACCATTTTCCCGCTCCATTCCACCCAAGCCATCCAATAACAATGGGAAAAACCAAACAAAAGCTACCGTTAGCGGTAGCGTCGAGCCTTAAGGGTGATGACGTCATGAGAAAACAATCACGTCGCATCATCAAACATTATGTATCTTTGCTGAACACCCTTTACCGTAAACTCGCAAAGGATAGTCCAGAGATAACCTCATAAACACAATACAACGTTAATCCAAAAAATACAGCCTACTTCCCGTAAACCGATCCCATCATGAAGGGAAAAACTCTGGTCCACACAATAAGTCTGACATCAAAATCCATGTCTTATCTAATCAAACCAAAGCCAGCAGCATGGATTCCGTGTTTATGTGCACCTACTGGAGCAGAGTTCAGTGGGGGAACTGCGTGTTAAGTCAGTGCACTACACAGGACACCATAGTGAGATACATGTAGACAACACACAGCTGCAATTGTGAGGTTTGTTGTCCCAAACTGTCCCAGACATCAGATCTGCATTGAGAAGGTTTTTGCAAGAAACCACAGCGACTCCAATCAAACACATCCTAAAAGCTTCCCAAAGGGCCATAACGTCAAAGATGAAAGCTGCCTCACGTTTGAGATTACATGTTGACAAAAATGTCAAACAGAAAAACTTGGTTTGCAAAAATAAATAGGTCACACACACACACACACACACACACACACAAACAAACAGTGAGTTACGTGGCGGATGGTACACATGTCCAGGAGTTGGGTTTAGGGACTGCCTCTGGTTAACTTGTTTTCCTGGAAGAGGCAACGATGACATGGAGCATTTAGGAATGCAGCGAGGAGCACCAGCGACGGCCGCGAACCAGTATACACTCAATAGGGACTGGCTGGATAGAAATGTATGAAGGCTTAAATGTTCAAGGGATATAAAAAGTAAGGACTGGAATCTGCAGGGACCTCACAATATGATATTACAATGATTTCCGAGTGCCGATACGATAGGTATTGTGATTCTGTAAATATTGCGATCGTTATTACGATTGTTTTTTTTATATATGCGAGCAGATTTCATCTTTTGTGTGGTTTAAGGTATGGGTTTAAATGTTGAAGTTCGGGGCGAATCCACTCTAGCGCCCTCTTTAGGACACTGTTTGTTTGCTAAGACAACATTGAGGTTTCTGGTGTAATTATTATAATTATAAAAAAAATCAAATAAAAACAAAAGTTACGTCAACTTTTACTTTTATGTCTCCTTCCTCCGTCCCTTAAAAACTGTGGGAAAGTTTGGACCCTGGAAACTAAACATGCAGTAGTGAAGACCCATACACAACATCGCTAATGTCTTCCACAACTGAATCCTGATTTGAGTAGTCACGGATGACTACAACACCCACTCACGACTAAAAAGGGACTGTTTGATGTTTATAGCGTAAACTACATACAAAATAGCTTTGAGCGCATTCCTTTTTCTGGAAAAGTCTTGAGCAGAGAGAGGAGTGGAAAACACAGGTCACCAACAACAGCTTAATGGACTGTTCAAATCAACCGGACATATTTTCACTAATCAGATTACAAAGATAGATCATCGCAAATAGATGAATAGATAATTGTTTAAAAAAAATATAGTATGATCCCGGCCCTGTTTAATGAGAAGTTCAGAGATTTGATATCTCGGTTTTTGTTATTTCATCATCATCACAGCCCATTATGTTCCTCCCCCTCCTCCTCCTCCTCTCCCTGGCTGATAATGATGCACCGTCTTCTGCTGGAACTTAATAAAACTATCCTACAGCCTGCTTATATAACACAAGAACAGTTCACGCTCGGGTCTTGTTAAAAACAACTACAACATTTTGAAAAAAAAAAAAGAAAAAAAAAAGAGGCGTCTCTCACTGGAGACACATGGCCCACATTGCCAATTGAACAAATTGCTGTCCCTGTGTGCCAAGAGAGGGGAAATGTTGCCTGAGATGTTTATATGGTTTAATTTGCCACCTGTAGGAAATCACACAGTGACAGCATTCGGATGGAGCAGGACAAAACCTACAGGGACACGGTTCTGGTTAATGAACCTAAGGCCTACAGATCAATGTCAATACAATCATGTTGGAATGCGGTGATGACTGCATGACGTCATCCCTTTAGGCCTACTATTTAGGAAACCTTCACTTTCATCATCACAGAATAATGTCAATAAATTAGACATCTAGTTTATAGTCTAAATTAAACAGTTTCATATAGTTTGTCCTAAATTCAATGGTAGTTTACCAACCAAAAAAAAACACAACAACAACACTACACATTGTATTTAGCAATGGAGGAACGCAGCTGCCTCTACTGATGGCTCTAAAAGTGAGGGACTTTTTATTTTTTGTTTCTGTTTTATTCACGTTGATGGGGAAACTCAGGGACAACATTAAGTAGCGACTTCTTTTGGTCAAACAGTGTTACTACCTCTCCTCCCAGCACACAGCAGCACCCCTACATCTTCTCTCTCTCTCTCTCTCTCTCTCTCTCTCTCTCTCTCTCTCTCTCTCTCTCTCTCTCTCTCTCTCTCTCTCTCTCTCCCATAGGGGGGCCGCACTGCAGAGGCTGGACCCCCTGACGAGACCCCTAGTTATGTAGCTTATTACGAAAACCACGTTCAACTCCAATGGTAAAAACCAATACAATGTCCACACCTCAGCCTCATAAGAGCTTTTTTTATTTTAAAATTGAATTGTTATTTCTTTAACCAGTAGGCTAGTAGTGTGGTAGGTTATATACATATATCTATTTATGTATTGTGTTTTTGTTTTTGTTTTTACCTAACAACATGATTTCCAGTTTCTTGCGGTCCACCCTGAACCGCTCCTCGGTCCACTCCGGGTCTGGCAGCGGGTGCGGTGCGTTCAGGTCATCCTCGGAGCCGGGGAGAGGCGAGTCGGCGCTGCGCTCGCTGTTGGACCCGTGGTCCGACTGCTGCTGCTGCTGCTGCTGCTGCTGCTGCTGCTGCAAGTATCCGCTTAGAGTGTCGCACTGGGCAGCCATTGCGCTGCACAGCAACGTTTCCAGTGGCCACTGCGTTTTAAAATCTCGGTTGGGCTAAGCACAGATGAAACACACACACACACACACACACACACACACACACACGCACACTAAAAAAAGGTCTTAACCCATTAGAGATCTGGACTGGAGGAGGGAAAACACTCACAAGATGGGGGTCCCGGTCCGCTCAGTTTGTGAGCTGAAAACTTTCTGAGTGTGAGCCTACCAACCAACTTCTCCAGAAAGTTTCACGTGTCATCTTGGGGGGAGAAAAAAAAAAAATGACGGCTCCTCCCAAAAGCCAATTTTTTTTTTCTGGGCATCTACCTCCCCCTTTGTCTTTAGAAAAAAAAATGATGTAAAACTGCACAACTGCAAAATGTGTGTGTTCAGTGGACTGGGATTGAGTGTGTGTAAGCCCATAGTGCCTCATGACGGTTAGACCTTTTTGCAGTTATTGCTTTAACCGGGAACACAAAGTCTATAAAGGGACACACACACACACACAATGGGAAATTGGAAGAAACACTAGGCTAGGATGTAAATAGAAAAGTGGTCTGCTCTGTTTTACCGTCCCATCCAAGCCGTAGAGCGTTACGGAATAATTACAAATCTGTGAAGACTTCTCATTGGATGACTGAGCGTTAATTGCCAATTAGGAGATGCATAATATTGGGTTGGGTTATTTGTTTAGGCTAGAGGCAGTACAACCCGGACATCACCACAACTTAGTAAGCAGACTGTTTTTTTTTTTAAATGTTTTAGTGAGCAGCCATATAGGGCCCTCAGGATATCCACAGAACAGGGTAGATGACAGTATAATTGCCTATTGCCTAACGGGCCTGTTCTGAACATTACTGTGCAGAATACGTGCAAACACCATTTATTCAATGTCCTGTGTGCATATTTGCAAAACCATCTCACGGAAAGAAACCACCAAAGTAAAAATAACTATTACATTATTATACAATGTAGGTAACCTTTCATTACCCAACGCCATGGACCTCAATATTGTGTGTGCAGAAACCACCCACTAAAGTCAAATGCCGGAGCTGTTTTTATTGTTATAGACCTATAAACGGAAAATAAAGATGTGTAGGCCTATTCGGCTTATATGTGAAGTGGTTTTAAATATGATTTCTTATATATTCCCTCATAAGGGCTTAGTAGATGTAGTCTCACAAGGTGTGACATGATTTTACATTGTGTTAGAAAAACCTAATATAATGTTGCCATCCTTTGTACAACTAGAGATCCAGTAACGACCATGGTCCTCAGCTCACATAATAGGCCTACACCTAAAAGCTAATGGAGCATACATTGGCAGATAAACACCAATTAAATTAATCCTAAAATAAAAATGTGATCCAAATACACTACAAAACACAACTTCTAAGTTGTGTCTATAAAAAAAGAAATATTGGACTGCTGTGGTAATATATTGTAAATGGTATACACTACCATCTAGTGGTCACTTGAACATGCTACAAGTAGACTGCTAGTAGTATAGGACGTACAAGGCACTATTATGAAATTAGCAAAACAAATAAAGAAAAATGTATTTTTTTCTGTCTGAAAAAAACAAACAAAAATAAACAAGGGTGAGGCATTTGTGTATAACTTGATATTAATGTACTTTTCCGATTTTCAATCATAGTTTATAGAAATAAAAACATGTACAGTGTGAAAAGCAAATACAATTGATTTGAATAACAGCATTTCACTTAATTTGACCCTAGCACAAGAAAATAGAAATCAAGTAATGCACATTGGGCTTTAGTTTTTAATGCAAAATAATAAAAATAGATTTTGTATAGTTTGACACCATACATTATAAGTCTCTGAAAATAAAAACACAATCTTTTTTTGCAGTTTCATTAATAATAATAATAATAATAATTATAATTATTATAATAATTATAATAATACCAAACAAAGAAAATAAAAATAAAATTCAAGAATAAAACCAGTTATTTCCAGAAAGAGAAAGTGCTTCTAATGAAAACCCCCTTTTTTACAACCAGTGTGGATATTTTGGACATCCATTTGGGAATTTGTCCAGCAAGATATGTGTCAGAATTCTTTCCATTGTTGCTAAAACGTTAGTGGTTTACACTGCATACTTATGAGTCCATTCTCTGGCTAGTTTGTTGTACCTGGAGTGGAAAGAGAATAAAAACTAATTGAATCCACTATCTTCAAATATACAACCTCTCTTGGCATATCACATACACTTAACACACAATAAACATGACAAATGTCATAGTCAACATACTTTGGAATGGTATTACTTTACTATACATTTCTCTCATGCCATCATTAAACTTGTCTCTGTATCTATTGTTGAAGACCACATATGTATGTGGAAAACAATAATGACAGACTAAAGGAATGATTAGATTGCACAACCGTACGTGTTCACACTCACCTTGGTTTGTCCGATTTGTAGATGTGTGCAATGTCTGGGACCAGAGGATCATCCGGATTGGGGTCACAGAGCAAAGAGCATATGGACAATAAAACTGTAGAAAAAGAGAAAAATAACACAATAAGGACCACGTTGAGGTCATATTGAATGGAATGACTAGTAATAGTTTGAGTCGTTAATTATTTATACAAAATCAATTGACTAATTATTAATCAAATGTTTATAATCGATTCATCGTCATGTACAAATACCAAACATTTGCTGCTTGATGCTTCAGAAATTCAAATGTTTGGTTCATGGATCATTATATATGATATATAATGAATACAATAGTTTTTCTTGGCTGCTTGTCAGATAAAGAAAGCACATTTAAGACATCACTTTGGACTCTGGTAACTTGTGATGGCATTTGCTAACATTTATGACATTTTCTAGACTAAATGATTAATCTAAAAAACAATTGTTAGATTACTCATCTATCTTTAGATTACGATTACTAACCATTATTAATTACCATTACCATTACCATTACCACCATTACTCATCAATAATCATTAGTGGCAGCCCTACTAATAACCACAAATCAAACAGGATTGTTACCTTTTGATACGGTTAGTGCAGGTGACCACTGAGACCTTAAAATGTCCAGACATATGCTACCATTGCTGTTGATGTTCGGGTGGTAGATCTTTGTGGTGAAGGCAATCTGAAGAGAGAATTAAGTCATCCATAACATGATAGAAGAGTATGTTTCCCCGTTGTCTACAACAGTGGTTCTCAAACTATTTACTAATGTACACCCTCTAGGTAGGGCTGGGCAATATATCGATATTATATCGATCGTGATACGAGACTAGATATCTTCTTAGATTTTGGATGTCGTAATATGGCATAAGTGTTGTCTTTTCCTGGTTTTAAAGGCTGAATTACAGTAAAGTTATAGACAAATAAGAATGTTTCTTCTTTAATTTAATTCACACAATACAGTTGGAGTAGAATTGGAGTTGTGCTTTACTTATGATTATTGTCATTCATTAGAAAGATTTACCGAACTTGTATGCCGGTATTCAGATTTACATAATGTAATGAAGTGGTATTCAGATTCAGATTTATTTTACATTTTCCTGAGTACCCCCTGCAATCCTTCAAAGTACCCCTAGGGGTAGGCTTAGCCCCATCTGAGAACCACTGCTCTGTAACATGCAAAACAGATCTTTGATTGAGGAGTCTCACCTTTGGTGGTTTAAAGGGGTAGTCCGTGGGGAAGTGGATAGTAAGGAAGAACACGCCTCCTTGATACGGACTGTCAGACTGAAAGTAAAAAGTCCAACCAGAAATGCCGGTTAGCCAAAAATAGATTTCAACATTTAAACAACACGCCGAGACCAATGGAAATAAACTCATTAACACAAGAAACAGGGCAGTGCAAGTCCCCCAGTATTAAAAATGTGTGGAAAGATTCGCCCCCCCCCCTGGCTATACAGGATGGGGGGGGGGGGTTTGAGTTGACATAAAACACTATTGTCCAAAAGCTCTAGAAGCATATAGGCTCACCGGTCCCATGATGGTGGCTTGCCAATGAAACACTGCAAAGGGAAAGCACAAGAAGTGATTAAGAATGGTTTTCTAGATTACAAATCCAGTCCTACTACACATAAATTACTTCTCTAAAGAACAAAGGGGCGGGCTGTAATATGGATGCAACAAAAACAAAAGGGAGTTTGTTTCCCCCCTCCCCCCCCCTCTTTGTGTCAATAGCACTGTTACATGGTGATGGGGGGGGGGGGTTACTACTCAGTCATAGTTACCACCCATAGTTACTATAGTAACGTACAGTCCTCTCCTACTGGTCCTGCAGAACACTGTGCTGGGGGATCCCTCTGCAGGTCACCTAACTCCTGGGATGATGATGATGAAGATAAAACACACACACACACACACACACACACACACACACACACACACACACACACACACACACACACACACACACACACAGTCAGCGGTGAGTGGATTATTTACATTGTATGCTAGCATAACCATTATGCTACCCCTTTCCAAGTTAGCTCCGCGAAAGAGGAAATACATCACAGCCATAAATCATTAAACCTTGTAGCATCTACGGGCTAATTCCTGGTCATAAAACACTAAAACAACGACCCCATAGTCATGCTTTAAAACAAAAAAAAAGAAGAAAGTAATCTCGTCACATTTTCGGCTGTGTAGTTTCGGTTACCGAAGAGCTAACTTAAGTTCACTGATTGAAACGAGACGATCAGACTTCCCGGAATAATAAAATAATAACACAATAACAACAAAAAAATACATAGGTTGTTGGATAATACATCTATATAGAGACGCCAAGTATATACATATATGTATATAAATATACAAAAGACAACACGCAAAAGTGTGCTATTCTCGGCGGAGCCTTAGCTAACGCCAGCCGGAGCTAGCGCTGCGCCGCGCCGCCAGCCGGCCAGCCCAGCCCGGGGCGACGGCTCCGCGGGCGGAGAGGAAAGCCTCACCTTCTGTATTCTTTTCAACGCCATTTCGGGTCCCTCGCAGGTGGGTGTGGGTGGTGGTTGGTGGGTGTTGGTGGTTGGTGGTGGTGGCCGTCCGCGGGTCGCTCGACGGGTGGAGGTGCAGCGGCGCGGAGATCACGGTTATTTAAGTTGGAGAAATACGCCGTCTTTTGTTTCCGCTTTTGTTCTGCTGCTCTGGAGCGTCGCCACTCCGCGGTGCATTCTGGGAACTGGTGTTTTTTTGTGTGTGGCGTTTTTAAAGGGCCTGCCGAAACGCATGCGGAAGTGCGAGCCGCCAGATGGCTCTGTAGTTCTGGGCCGGTTGTTGTTATAGCCGTGGTGGCTCTAGTCTCCACTAACCTCTCTACTAAATCTCTATTAAATTATAACCTAGATTAGATTAGGTGCCACTTTTATTGTCATTGCTCAGAGTACAAGTGCAGGGACGGCCAAGTTCAGTTTAGCATTTAACCAGAAGTGCAAAAAAGGCAGTGAAGTGCAGAGCAAGTACATATGTAAAAATATGTAAATAGATAGTTATTCATATACAGTATGAACAGTATAGACAGCAGGACAGTGGTGATGAATACATTAAAATAGAAATTTGTAGTGCAAATATGGTATAAGCTATTATGGACAGTAGTACATGCAATATGCAACATTTTCTATGGTAGGCCTATTTCTATAAAACACTGCCATGTGCAGGCCTATAAGTAGTTCAACACCACAAGTATGACTTGATTGGAACAGAAATGATAATAACCTAAAGTTTGAAAACCTTTTAAATAGGCCTAGCTAGCCTTTGTTTCTTTATTTATTCACTTATCTATGTATGTATTTTTAATTATACATAAACCTAGTCAGTACTGGGCTCTGTGAATTGTTCAATAACATTTCAATAACTGTATTTTGATTGACTGCCAGCAGCTTCAATTCAAAACCAAACATTACAGCCAATAATAGTCCTACGTTTCAAAAGTAAAAAATCACTTCTACACCACCATTGACATTACTACTTTTCTATTTTCTAATAACTTCATTTTCCTTGAACTGCTTATATTATGGTTATGCTACAATTATGTCTGTCCATTATGGCACCTATTACGCTTAACCATCCCTGGAAGGAGGGATCCCTCTTTGGTTCCTTGTCAAGGTTATTTCCTTGATAATTAAGATCGTTTTTCCTTACTCATTGGGGGCCATGGTTAGGGGGTGTCATATACTGTGGCCTGAGAAGCCCTTTGAGACTGTAACTGTGATTAAATGCTACAAAGACTTGACTTGACTGAGATTAATTAGTAGCTTTTCTCTAATCAAATGCACTAAGCTTATAAAATATCTGAAATTAGTTTGCTTTGTCTGAGGAGTGACCAAGAAAACATTGTATAATTCAGGCTATGAAACTGGTAATTCAACCAAATATGTAGCAATATTCTAATGAATCGATTTTCAGTTGCTGGACTAATCAATGAATCGACCAATCCTTTGGACATTAACAGCCAATTGTGTGAAGTTATATGATGGCACTGACCGCCATCTGCTCTCTGACCTTTCGTGATCCAGGTTAAATGCTTATGTTGTTGTACATTAACTCAATGATATTGATATTTGGGATATAGATTCAGAATGAAGGGCCTCCTTCATTGTGCACATAGTCATGTTTAGGATGGCCATACTAGGCTAATATAGGTTCCTGATAATCAATGTTATAACTCGTTTAGATTTCCTTTGTTATTTTCTTTGATTGAGCGGTAAGAGGTCATCCTCATGTCCAAAACATTGAGCAGTCAAACAAGTTGAACGAAGATTGGAAGTAACACAATTTATTTTATTAAAAAATAAAAAATAAAGTATAGCCTTGAAGCTACAAGATGGTGAAGAGGAGAGTCCATGCCCTCCAAAGTCCTTCCACATCAACATGTGCGGATGATGGATGGACACCTCATTACTTAATGTGAGAATATTAAAGTATGGCTTTACGGCACACTTTCATTCAGTCATTGTTGCCGTGCTTTGTGCTGGGCCACCAGGCCTACTGTAGGCGTTTAACTTGATTAAGCAAAAGCTATTGTGATAAACATGTTACATCACCAAACAGCAGCGCTCTTGTCTCCTTCTCATGAGCGGTGGTCAAGGTTAAAGGTAGCCTATTTCTTTTTAAAAAAAAAGGGGTTTAATGTCCAACAAGGTAGACAAGTAAACAATCACCTCTTTGGGAGAATGAGTAATACAGACCTAATTTAAATTGGCATATATATATATATATATATATATGCCAATTTAAATTAGTGTGTATATGTGTGTGTGTGTGTGTGTGTGTGTGTGTGTGTGTGTGTGGGTGTGTGTGTGTGTGTGTGTGTGAATCTA
>JAOPJH010000035.1:11925151-11935910 GCA_027122575.1 Merluccius polylepis
AAGAGCACAGAGCACAGAGCGAGAGAGCGACAGGGATGTCGAAAAATGCGCACGGCGAAAAAAAGAAGTAGTAAGGGAAGAAGAGTCGTTTGAGTGTGAGCGGTCGCTGGCCTCGAGGCGGGTCGGCTCTCCATCTGAGGTCCCGACTCTTGTGTCATGCAACGCTCGGCGAGTGCAACATCTGCTGGAAAGATGCTTGAGTGATGGTCAAAAATGTGCTGGCGCAAAAAATACACCGACGAGGCACGCGCGCACCGACGCACGCACGCACGCACGCACGCACGCACGCACGCACGCACGCACGCACGCACGCACGGCCCTGAGCAGGCCCCCGAACAACGAGGCTCGCCGCCATCCTACGGCCCTGCGCCGAAAACGGAATAACCCTTTACGTCTTTACGTTTCTCCTTTTCGTACTTTCGCGCAGTGAGACGGGACGAGACGTGCGCATGTGTGTGTGTGCGCTTGTATGCATATGTATTCTACTGTAGTAGTAAGACACAGAAGAGATGTACGTACGTGTGTGTGTGTGTGTGTGTACTGTGTACGTTTTTTGTGTGTCCCCACATGTGCGCATACGTCGGCCTTATAGGTCGAACCTCGGACATTATAGGTCAGCGCCAGTTCACGTCGCTCTCTCTCTCTCTCTATAGCGCACCGCCACCACAGAGTCTCCGAGTGGACTCCCGAAGGGTATAACGTCTCGAGCCTCTTCCCCTTAATAACATGCAGATGGGGCTCTCTAATGCCTGTTTACATATCTGCGGCATAGTTCGCGACTAGCGTAAGCAAAGCCCTAATTATTTTAGCCGGCGACGAGACCAATAAAATCAACTTCCCTTTCTCGTTATGGGTGTTTAAGTGAGCGCTTTGATGCCGGCGCTCTGTTTATTTATGGAAGAGTTGTGTAGCCGAGAAGAAAGCAAATAGAAGTAATGACACAGAGACGCTGACAAATGGGGGCCCCCAGTGATGAATTCATTTCCTCACCGATGCCTGGGAGGCTAGACTGGCCAGGCGGGGAGAGAGAGAGAGAGAGAGAGAGAGAGAGAGAGAGAGGGCCGAGTGAGCGAAGGCAGCGGCTCCACGATGCACGGCGATTAGCAGTTGCACTTGCGAGCAACGACTGGCAACAACATCGCTCTCTCTCTCACTCTCTCTCTCTCCCTCTCCCTCTCTCTCCCCCCTCGCTGAACGATGGTATAAAAGCTTCCAGCTTATCGTGTGTCCCCAGCCGTCCAGGTCCATGTACAGTATACACGTCAAACGCCGTGTGTTAAACACATCATATCATCGTTATACCAGACGCACGCGGGGGCCAGACCTTGCGTCCAATGACTTCATCCCAAATGTATTGCAATCGATGGCATGACTCAAGCGTTTCCTCAATCGTCACTTTTCGTGTCTCACTTTTTCGTGTCTCACTTTTTCGTGTCTCACTTTTTCGTGTCTCACTTTTTCCCTCCCTCCAGAATGTTTTGGAGAATCGCCCTCCCCGTCCTATTGGCGGGCGCGCTCTGCATCACCGCGGAGATCCGGAAGCTGCGTCCCCAGGGGTCCTTCCCGTCCCCGTACAAGACCAAGGGCAACCTGTCGTCGGAGCGCCACCACCACCACGCGCGCCCGCCGTCGCGGAAGCCCGACGTGCTCTCCTCCAGCCGGGAGGCCCTGGTGGTGACCGAGCGCCGCTACCTGCGCAGCGACTGGTGCAAGACGCAGCCCCTCCGGCAGACGGTGAGCGAGGAGGGCTGCCGCAGCCGCACCGTGCTCAACCGCTTCTGCTACGGCCAGTGCAACTCCTTCTACATCCCGCGCCACATGGGCCCCAGCGGCACGGGCCAGGGCAAAAACCGAGGCCCGGGCTCCGGCAGGAGGGGCCACAACAACAAGGCCCAGCAGGAGCCCTTCCAGTCCTGCTCCTTTTGCAGGCCGCACCGCGTCACGCAGCTCACGGTACAGCTGGACTGTCCCGGCTCGGACCCTCCCTTCAGACACCGCAAGGTGCAGAGGGTCAAACAGTGCAGGTGCATGTCCGTGGATGTGAGCGGCCCCGGGAAATTGTGAAGAAAGAGGGGGTGCCCCGAGTGAAAAACGAATGACACTCCCAAGTGGTTCGAGGGATCGTCCTGTTTGACATAATCCAGGTAGTTGGGACGATCCTATTTGTGTAACACACCGCTAGCTGGACTCAAGAATAAGCAAAGCTTGAAGGAATGCAACTGAAGTAGCTAGTACAAATTCAGTTCATTGAAAGACTGCCGGTGCATAAGACTTTCAGTTTGAAGTCGCAGCAGATATCCGTTGACTGTTGGGGATGTAGTTGAAAGACTGATGAAACAGCCAGTCCTGGACATGCAGGGTTTCGGATCCTTACTCCCGAGTTTCGTTCACCTGAATGTGTGTTTCATATCATGTGAACGGATACGGATGTCACCACCACCGCCGTCTGTTAGTTTAAGTGAAGTTATTTATAAAGCCCTTCATCACAATAACACTCCCAAAGGGTTTCACATTTTCAAATGAAAATTGTACGGCACCCCCCCCCCCCAATCATATGTCCTCAATAAGACAATTAAATAAGCCTTTAGAAAGAAAATGGAGAATGCTTGACTGCCACAGAATAGTCTGGCCAATAGAGTATAGCGCCAACACAATGCTAATAGGACAAGTCCTTCTTCTCCCCGTGTTCAGAAATACGGGATAACTCCCAAGCTACAAGCTACTCCATTTTAATGGATGAAAATGCCTTGTTTGAACTTCGTAACTTTCGCCATGTAAAAGCGTCCCCAAAGGTATGCTATTAAATTGAAAGGAAAAGCTTTAACCAAAAAAAAAGAAAGAAAAACACAGCCAGAGCCAACGGCATCTTTCTGTATACTTTTGCTACAAATATAGCCAGTAAAATAGATAGTGTATTATGTAAGCTGGGATGAAATGTAATATGTGTATACATATATATGTCAAAAGTTTATTAAATATATTTCAAATAAGATTGTTTTTTTGAGTGGATTTACTTTTTGATCAAGGGTTTGTTAGTTAAATAACACAAATAAAAACAATACATATCATAATTGCTATTGTATTTTTTATTTTATTTAACCCGAATGACTTGGATTAAATAATACAGTTTTATGGTCAAAGGCATTTTAATAAAAAACACATTGTGGGATCACAACGAATGATTCTGTTGCTCCAGTAGGACACGGGATGGACACGTATTACATGTATAACAATATGGTACGACATATAGTAACACATATAGTAACACCGATGGAATTCACATGAGCAGGTAAAAGACCACTACAATAATAAAATATGGTGAATCCCCAGGAAAATGTTTAAGCAGTGCATACGCTCATCGACACATCTCTGTAAATAAAAGTAATATAAATTCAGCTCCAGTGGTACTGTCACAATACAGCCCGTCAATAAAGGATTTCTTTCCACCAATTATTTTATATGTTCAATATAAGGTTTCAAAAGTCAGCCTCTCTTTCCGGTCATGTACTGTACCTCGTCACTGTGCTTAAAGGCACTTGCTATCTGGCATGCGATCAGTAGCTATATAAATATATGTATATCTCTATATCTCTGTATATAATAACAATAACAATCTTGTTTCTTCTCACAGCTTTGACTCGCTCTATGAGCCATATAAAATAGTGGAACATTAGATAGTTCACACCTTTTTAGTCCACTATTAAATAATGTTGTGTATCCTACTTTGGGTGTGCTAACAATAACCAGCAGATCCGAATCAATGAACCATAAACTATAGAAAAGGAAAACACGTAGCTGTAGGAAGTGGCCTACGAGTCACGTCACATTGTGACAACAGGGAGTCTTCAACCGTGAGCAGAGCGATTGAAGATGCTTCCCAGTCTTGGCCTCAGATCTTCTGACTCAGTTTGGCTTTCTGCAGAACAAAAAGCACGTCCATATTATTGGTGAGGTAGCAGAACCACAGGCAGCCATGCTAGCATGTTAGCACACACAGCTAAGATGTTTTGCTAGCATGCCGACAGGTGTGGTTATGGTATGCCGCTGCCACAAATGAGAGAATAATATTGGAAACATGAAAGGTATCACAAAGCTAAAAAGTGGATATATTTAGTTGTACAGGGATGGAAATAACTGAATAATAAGACGGTAAGACATACTATTCCAGAAGCGTGTTTGGGTTTGACGCTGTAGGAGGCCTTCTCCTTGGCCTGTTTGAAACACTCCTCCGCCATTTTGACCCTAGACAAGACAGGGAAATAATCAATATGTTTTATTAACATACTGTGTACGTTAACGATGGAGTGACACAAGTTGTCATTGACGCACAGCCACTGACACACAAATGAACATGCTGTCGGACGGACAGACACACACGGACACACACCTCAAGTGTTAGTGGTATACACCATTTTTGGATTCATATTTGCAATAGTTACTCAATAATCACTGCAAAAACCGCCTCATGCTGGGAATGGACACTAGAGGCAACACTATCCTTGTACGAATAGTCACCATAAAAACATAATTTCACAGCAATAGTATTTTTTTGTTTGTCAACTTTGACTGTTGGAGTAGCATTGCAACTTGTGAACGAGATTACCTACAAGATAAAGAAAAAGATCAACTGAAGAAGACAGAGTATTAAAACGGGATGCTGGCCTCAGACAAGGTCGGCTTGTTAAACGCTCATAAATTTGTTTTCATGTCATTCCTACCGAACAAGCAAACCTCCAGCAAATTAGGCTTCCTTCAGAAACACACATCACATTTTGCAATCTTCATTTGACATAATGGTCCAATTTGTCTGTCGTTTACATAAGGACCAGTATCTGTGGAGCCATCAAACCACTGGAAGCTATCTGGATGCTGCATGTGTTCTTTTCATTACCGGGGGTGAGGAGAAAGATTTGGGTCATTACAACTCTGTTCCCTCCATGAATTTGAATGACTCTGATAGGATCTTCGGTGAGCACGGGATGTACTGTATGTTATTAATGGTTTGGGAACGCACGCTCGGCTGGACGTCCAAATGTAGGGAACATTGGCGCAAATTTTGCGGGGCTATTTTCTTAAGGGGACGGAGAACGTTCTACCATACCTGATGATAGAGACACATGACACACGGAGCAGAGCGCAGATCCTGCAGATAGCGTAGCCGTAGCACGGCTGGGGAGAGGAGGAGGGGGGGGGGGGGGTTCAGGTTTAATATCGCTCCAGGCACGTATGTGTGCGTCGTTAGGGGAGGAAATCGCATTCAGGGACCCTATAGTGGAGGCGGTGGCCGTATTCAGGTGGAACAGGGAAGGGGGTCGTTACGAGGCGCCCCGCTTTTTAAATGTCTGCTCACCGCTGCGTCAACATGGTCTTGTTCTCCTTCTTCCACTGCTCTTTGAAATCGGAGGTGAACTCGTGCCACACGGAGAACAGCGTGTTGGGAGAAACCTCTTTCTCGCCGGATTTGGGCTTCACCGAGAAGAAGACCGTGAGCTCCAGAAATCTGACATTTACAGACGGAGAGAGAGAGCGAGAGCAGGGAGAAAACCTTACGACAAAACTGAAATATTACGTTGCATGAGATTACACAGAACTGCACTGAGTCATTTTGAAATGGAGAGGCTTAAGGGAAATGTGGTGGAATGTTCTGGAATAAAACTCTTCTTATGGGGGAGACGTGATGAATATTAACGACATTAACGAGACAAAAGACAAACCAAAAGAAAGAAATATGGCGCCTTCCACTCAAAGATGTCTTCATATGAATCAGCAGAAATATTATGCTATTTGTGTTGGGTCCATTTTTAGTTTTCACAGATTAAGTCAAGCCTCAAGAAACGTGTAATAGCTGCATTGCCACACATTCATACAGTATACACTTGTAATAAGGGAGTGCCCTACATATCCCACTTGTAAGACCCATCTCAACAATGGCTGTTGTAAAAATATATTATGTCTTTGTCGACTTATGTAATTGTACATTTGGATTTGTATATTGTCACTTGTAACGTTTCTGTTTTTGTTACCTGCCTGGGGACTAGGGATGAAAATTAGCATTTTTTTTGCTCAAGATTTTTACTGATGTTTATTTACATGCTCCTGTTCCTATCAAATAAACTAAATATATAAAAATAGTCGGCAGCAGAGTTAAGTCAACATGGTGAATGTACATGCGTGTCTCTGCTCATGTCTATTACTACATGTCTTTGTCCTGCAACATGCCTATGTCTGCATGTCACCTCACATGCGTTGGTAAAGTGGGCCAGGGGTTGTACATGTACACAAGGTTAGGCGGGAGGAGGGAGGGAGGGAGGGGGAGAAGCAGACGCACAGCAGAGACAGAGAGAGACACACAAAGAGAGAGACAGAGAGAGAGAGGGAGACAGACAGAGAGAGCGAGCGAGAGCGAGTGTGAGTGCGAGAGAGAGAGGGGAATAGGTGGAGGGAGCGGCGGCGGCGAGAAAGTGACAAAACGCCACGGCCATTCATGGCGGTTGATCAATACGGCGGACAGGTTGGGGTCTCCTTTGTTTGGAGTGCGCTATAGGAGAGCATTCCTAGCCAGTGTTAACAGAAGCCTGGAGCCGAAGCCTGTCTCCCTGCGCTGGGCTTAGATAAACAGCACAGACACGCCGCATGGAGGGGTGGCGCCTCCCATCCACCTAAAGCTCTGCGTTGCAACGTGCACCTAACATGTAACCCAAGTAACCTGGAGAACCAAATATTGACAAAGGAGCAGGGTTATAACTCTTACGTGTGGAATGGGTGGATGGGGGGGGGGGGGGGGCAAAGTGGATTTGTGCACACAGCATTTTTTTCCCCCTCTGCCTATGTCAATTCACAGCAAATATGACACGCTTAAACATAGGGAGGGATGGAGAGGAGACCGGGAGGTGAAACAATCGGGAGCGTTCTTACATCTTCTCAGTGTCTGCGAGCTGTGTCTCTTGTGCCTCCAGCTCCGTTTTCGCTGCGAGGGGGAGAATGGAGACGTGGTGACAGAAGAAGAGGTTACAACACAATGAGTCATGAAGTCAATGGTTCACGTCTGCCACCTTCTCTAAATAGTCCATACACGGCACACGGGGGAGGTCCCGCATGCCAGCACAGCCTGAATCCACCCTAATGTCGTTCACAAGGTCAGTGGTGAGCCACAATACATTATTAAGTGTTAGGATTGTTCACCCTTGCACCGTTGACAAATGAGCACAGCAGATTGTTGAACAAGAGGCTCTTTGTCGAGGCATTTTGAATAGAGACAGATTACTCTGTGTGAATATACACAGAGAGAGAGAGAGAGAGAGAGAGAGAGAGAGAGAGAGAGAGAGAGAGAGAGAGAGAGAGAGAGAGAGAGAGAGAGATGACTTTTGAAGCAAGCCACAACACTCTCGAGATGGATTCAGTGCAGGTTTAAATAACTTATGATATGAAAGCAGTTGTGGTGAACTGCGACAACCTTGGACCGCTCCCCCGACGTCTCAGCTACACTATAACCGAATTTGTCATGTCAATTAATCTCATGTTATCCGGGTTTTCTTTATCTATTAGGGAAGAAACAATATTGGAGTTGAGAAATAATCTGACAAAGACTTGGCCCCCGTCTGCGGCAGTCACAGGATCACCGGTGCCGCGTACGAATGTCCAAGCGGCAACACAAACCATTTCCCAGAGAGCCCCTTTTTTCTGGCGCATTGGAAGGTAATGATTCGATGTTGCCTTCAACTGTCAAATGATCAGAAAGGACCCGTGACCCCCGCCAAGCTCCCCTGGACATGCATGACAGTACACCGGGATAGGGAGTCTTTCCTGGCATGGCTCTCCGGACTCTGCTCTTATCCCGGGAATATCTGATTGCTGCACGTAATTGAAGCCATCTGAAGGGGTTCTGACATCTCCGACGGGACCGTCTCATTCCTTCGCTCTACTGTTCGAGTGTACTTAATCATCCCGCGGCCAGCTCTCTTCTTCTTCTTCTTCTTTCTCTATAACTATAGATCATCGGCAAACGATGACACGTCGCTAACCGATGCAGATGTTTTTGTTAGCCGAGCGCGACTTCACATCGGGGGGGCCCCCGCTTGGTTTTCGTTCTCAAACTGAAGGCGAAAGTAGTCCGAGGCCATGCCCGCGGTGATCAATTAAAAGCAGCCTAATTTCACACCGCCGTTATTAAGAGCGCCGAGCGCCAAGCATTTTCGATAAACGTGTCACTCGTGCGCAGTGGCAGCTGAGAGTGACCTGGTTGGTCACTTGCGAGTGACAAGAGTAGGAAGCAGAATTTTGTTGAGATAAAAGAGAGGGAGAGCATGGCACCAAACTGGCTAATCTTCACGTCGATCAGAAACAGATTATCACATGGCCAGTGCTTCTTTTCCCTTTTTTTCCCTGCTCACAGAGGCTCCCATCAAAGCCTTGCATGCATGAGAATTTGTGAAGCGAGCGGGGAAAATCGAGCTAGACCAAACAGCGCAGCTCCAACATGTCCGCTCTCACTGTTATTCTGTGGTTGGTTTCATGGTCAGAAAATAAACAAGAGCGGCTGAAACTGTGGAGCCAGAAACTGTTTAACCTCAGGGTTTTTTAAGAAATTACAGAAATAACAAAAATAAGACATTTGGCTGTTGATGTTTTTTTCACCGCCAGCGTGGAGGCACCCAAAGAATTTCGTCTGGAGCCTCCTGAGTCACATGTCCTCGTTACGAAACGTATACCGGCACTCTCGCAAGACAAACCTCGTCGTTTTCATCAAAGGGAAAAATGCCCATATTTCTCTCAGAGAAGAGACGGGGGGAGAATGAGAGTGGGACACACGCTTTCATCTGACTTCCTTTAAACTACCCAACTCAAGGACAATGAACGATACAGCAACAGAGCATATGCTATATATTACTTCCTCATTTGAATACAAAAGCAGTTGGTAAGAGGCCCATGAGCTGGCTGCCTCAGACAGATTGGTCACAGTCAAGTGCATTTAGGCAGACTCAAAGCCCACGCAACACAATAAATGACATGTCAAAATAAAACACGCTAAACAAAGTGACCGAGATACCTTTGAAGTACATCACCGTAGCCCCGATAATGTCTTTTTTTTCTCGCACTCAAACAGAGAATGTGTTCATGAATCGAACACAACAATAAAAGCCACGACTTAACGAATGCCATATCAAATAATAGCAGTAGCAGCGATCGTAGTCGTAGTGTACTTTGTAATTACCAACTAGGGAGTGAAACTATTTCTTTCCCCAAGGTGGGCTGCTGAAGTAATCAGGCAGAATAGGACAGGATTACTGTTAACAGGCACGCTGGGTAGGTGTAATGAAAACAAACAAGGCTGCAGCCTCGGGGAGCTTTCTTGACGTTGATTCATGTTAGCTCTCTGCCATTAGATCCATCATCTACCTTTGCTCCCATCACCAACACATTACAACTGTGTGAGCGAGGTTTTTCATTCGTTTGATTTCCTATGAGAGATGTAAGCAATGACAGAAACCACCAGGTGTAGGGGAGAGGCTGTCTTGGTTTTTTTTTTTTTTTTCTAGGTGGGTTTTCTTCCTCCTTTCCCAGCAGCACCACATTTTCCTCCATACCCCAATACATATACATACAAATACATTCAGGCCACTCTTTCCCGTTTGGCGAAAAATATGTACTTGGTGAGTGACATTTTTATTTTTCTGTGATTTTCTTTATCGCGTAGTTTGGCCCAGCAGCAGCTAATTAAACAAGTTGCATGGCAGATTTGTATTATATAGTTTGTTTTATGAGGTCGACATCAAGATAAGAAGACCTGGCTAACCCTCGCAGATGCATTTCATCACAGCACAAAGGACAGAACGTTAAATGCAGAATCCAGTTAAACAGAGTTAAATTCAGTAAACTTTTGGATGACTTTGATCAAAGGCCCACACCAGATGCTTTTAGCTAAGCCAAGTATGCCCCACAGATCTGAAGAGGTATTAGTATTTGATATCTGCAGCGCATATCAATACCCATATTACCAGATCAATGAGTGGGAATTAGGAATTAATGCAGGGCTTTTTGGCTTTAATCTGTGGCTCCTAATCTCTTGGATTTTTGAGTTATCCACCGACGACTGAAAGGCAAGACCACAGCAGTGAGAATGTATAAAATCCCCCCCCCCGCCCATGTCCATCTATGTCCAATGTTTAAAGTCTCTCGATGGTGAGATTCAACTGACCTTGGTTCAGAAATTGCTCCATTTTATCCTTAAAGGGCTGGAGATTCTCTTCCGAAGACGATTTACAGACTTTCTCCGTCTGAGCCGTGCACACTGAAGGGAAAAAAAACAAAAAAAACAAAAACAATGCACAATCAGTCGAGTAAAACAATCTGCTTACAGTGCTTACGGTGTCACGGCCCGCATTAGTACCACGGCTTTACTGCAGTCTGCATAATCAGCGACACGGTCAACGCTAGAAACGCTGACCTCCCTCTCTCGCTCCCTCTCGCTCTCTCTCTCGGGTTTGTTTGATGAATGTCTCCTGATTAGGCGTAAGAAAAGCCATAATGACCCATAATGACCCATAATGAGCCATCGGATGCCCGGAGGAGCCCAGCGGGCCCGTGTGGCCCCTCTCTGGGGAGCCGCGGAGTCACGCTCTATGTGGATCCGTGATGGATCCATGGGCTTCACCCTGTGGACCAGAGGGGGTGGGGGGGGGGGTCGAGGGGGGGGAAGCGCGTGGTGGTGGGGGGGGGGGGGGCGGGGGGGACAGTGGGATGGGGGCGCCCGAAGGTGCCG
>JAOPJH010000035.1:11992589-12004695 GCA_027122575.1 Merluccius polylepis
GAGAGAGAGAGAGAGAGAGAGAGAGAGAGAGAGAGAGAGAGAGAGAGAGAGAGAGAGAGAGAGAGACAGACAGAAATACAGAGAGAAAGGTTATTTCGTAAACTTGTGTGCAATTCCTCCAAGGGAATGGAAAGCGGAAAGGGGGAAATAGAAAATGTAACAGCCATTTAAACCACTGAGGGGTAATGATTGTTTGTATATTTACACCACTGCCATTGCACAGAACAATACAAATAAATTAGCCTAGGGAAATGTGTGTGTGTGTGAGAGAGTGTGTGTGTGTGCGTTTTATGTCCAATGCCCAAAAGGAATATAATCCATACTATTGACATCCTAATCTGAGCGTTGGCTCCTAAATCAGCACGCGTTAGATGGATCGAAGGCAGCGCCGGCTTTGAAGCCGTAGATCACAAAGTTGACCGTGCTACCGGTCCGGCTACTCATCATCATTTACTGTAACTGAATAGTAGGCAAGTTTCTCAGTCATAATGTGGGCGTAGAAGCTTGCTTCTGTAAGTCCCCGGAGGCGGAGGAAAAACGAGTACATTGAGGAACAGAGAACTATACCATGGGAGGACTTCAACCTGTCCAGAGAGTTACTTCTGCCAAAATGCAACGGGCTAAATCAATGGCATGTCGTTAATTGAAGTATGGCCCTGGTATTCTTGGCATGGTTAATTCACAAAGGAAATTGCTGTCAGCAATATTGCACCTCGCGCACCATGCTGGCAGTCGGCTAAGCGTTTGTTGCTAAGAAGCCCGGAAGAAGGAAGCTACATATTCAAAATTAGATTTCATTACAGAACCCTCAACACACACACACACACACACACACATAGATGTGCACAGCATGAGAATCACATTAAACAATTGGCGCTCGGAGAGAAGTTGTTGTTTTTTACCGTCATCCTCGGTAAGGCAAAGCAGTGACACATAATGGAGGTAAATGAAAGTGCTGCAGTTAAACAGCGAGTTAACCCATGTCCCGGCTGCAGGCACGACACGCGGTTTGCATTTTAATAAATGCAGAGAAAACATTTCAGGCTGTCAATTCACCCGGCACTGGTTCTGATTCCCCGACCTCACATGGTAAAAAAAAAAATGAATGGGCTTCATAGTTTACTTTGGCTTCGGGCGATGATGCAAAACACTGAAATCCACATGCCTGCACATCTTTATCAGTGCTTGGAGAAAGAGATATTAAACTTGCAGACACGGGCCGGCTACTCGTGTGCCCACACACACACACACTGCAGCAAGCATGCCGTGGGCCCGACCGTATGCAAGGCCTATTGCTGCATAGTGTAACAATTACGGCGCACACGGTGGACCTCGGCAGCGGGGCGGTGTTGCTTTACTAAACCTAACCCCTTGGGTCTCTGCTCTTTGCATAACTTGATTACCGCCCACCGCCCCCCCCACCCCTTGCCCCATCTCTCTCCCTTCCTTTCCCTCGCAGCCCTCTAATCAACAAGGTCAAACGAGGTCAATGGTCCATATAGGATGCAGCAAAGTAGTTAAAGAGGTAAATGGAGGGTGGGGGGGGACGGAAAGTTGCATGAATCAGGAAAGAAATGAACCCTCTAAATGTATGTTTAATTACATTTAAATAATGGGGTAGCCTTCAAATGCACTTCAATGGCTTACGTTTGTCTCCTAAAACTTGTAGTGTAGACATATAAACTAACATAGTGCCAATCTGATGAAGTCGATTCACTTTCTTCAAGCAAAAGGAACAAGCGTTTTCTGCTCTCAGTTGCAGATTATAAAAATGAATAAACTTTAATTATAAAATGCATAATGTAGTTGTTCTTGGCTGCCCATCTGGCAAAGCAAGCTGTAATTACTTCAAGCAGTGGTAACATGATTGATATTGCCAATATTTATGAGATTTAATGGACTAATTAATCAACTTATCAAAAAATATCAATAGATGAAGCACAAACGAAAGCAATCATCAGTCGGAGAAACAGAAAAGACAAACGAATGCCCAAATATACTCAAACAAGTATTTGAAAAAGGGGGGTCATTTATTTCTTTTAACTAAATCGGAAGAAAAGCCTAACATGCAAAAAGGGTAATTGAGAATTTTAATTGCATTATGCTTCAGCTGCTGTACAACGGACAGACTAATACAATCAATAGTTTTTTGGTGGAGCAGAAAGCTTTGTGGGCCTCCATCAGTAGGCCGTTCAAAACACAGCTCTAAGGGGAAGACGGATGTTGTTAGAGGAGGGGAGAGCAGCACAGCACTAACGTCAATGTCATTTCATCTTCCTAGCATGTCCCCCATAATATAAATTACAATGCATGTACGTTTGTGGTCTTGCGTGCCTGTGCAGAATGTCAGTTTGGGGTTATTGTTGTTGTTGTTGTTGTTGTTGAAGCTAATACCACTACCCTTCTCTTTTTTCCACTGTCAAAACAAAGCCTGCAGAGGTGAATTGATATTCCTGCCCAAAGCCTTACCAAGCTAAGGTAGCGGGATGTCTAGTGTTTGGGGGGCAATTTTGTTTGTGTGTGTGTGTGTGTGTGTGTGTATGCATATTTGTGTATGGATGTGTGTGTGTGTGTGTGTGTGTGTGTGTGTGTGTGTGTGTGCATGCATGCATCATGCATGTGTGAAGGCGTTTAGTGTGTGTGTGTGTGTGTAGGCATTTAGTGTGTGTATGCGCGTGTACGCGTGTGTTTGTATGTGTGTGTGTATGTGTATGTGTGTGTGTGTGTGCATGTAGCCTTTTAGTTGGTGTTCTGCTGGTGTGTGCGTGTGCGTGTGTGATGTGTGTATATTATAGCAGGGTCTGAGCCCAGTGCCTCCAGACACGCTTGTCATTTGCTCCCCTGCCAATCAAAGCTCTAAAGTAGAAGAGCCGATCTCCCCTGGGGCGCCGCATGACGGGGGTCCTCTGCTCTGTGCCATTATAACATTGGTACACACACACACACACACACACACACACACACTATACAGACACTGTGTGTAGACCCCTGCAGCCGGCTCTGAAGTTCAGATATTTGACCCCACCAATGTTACGTCATACAAATGTATCTAGGTAGAGAGTTGTAGTAGTAATAGTAGGAGTGGTAGTAGTAGTAGTAGTAACAATAAGTAATCATAATCATGATTATTTTATTTTAATTATAATAGTCATAATTACAGCTATCATCCTATCCTATCAATATCAATGCACGACTAAAACAATGTGAGGGCTCATTGGCCTCACCTGAGGTGAACACAGGTTTTGCTCCATCAGGATTGCTTTATTCCCATCCCTCCACCGTACGCCACTACATCATGAGTTTTATCGCTCTAAAGGTCAGAGGAGCTTCTCCACAGATAATGACTTTGTTAAAGGGCCAGCACTCTGTAAAATTACCTGCCAATGGGTTACACACCTTTGACACCACGTTAATCAAGACCACACCGCAAAGAACATGAACCTGAGAGACACTGGGGAACCCAGAACCCCAGCATGGTCAATAGTTTCTTATTTGCTAACGCCATGAGACATTCGTGAAATTACAAAAACGGGTTAAGTTGAGAGGGTGACATTTAGACTCAGGGAGGCATCCATCTCAGCGGACCTCTTTAAAGGGTATCGATTTTGTAAACATCGCATCAAGTTATAGAATTGTTTTTCTATTAATGTAATTAAAAATGCATCGGCCGGATTGACTTCCCTGAGGCACTTTACTCTGCGATTGATCTTCAAAAAAATTACTTTCTTTCTGACTTCAAAATGTTTCCTAGCATTAACACAAAACCAGCGAGCCAGAACAGAAGAAACAGAAGTGGAAAAAGGTACAGTAAAAACCGCAGCTGCAAAAAAGGTCATGGAGAAATTCATCGGTCCCAATTGCATTGCTGATTCTGGCACAGATTAGCATAGCCTGTAAAGAATTGCTGAGATCACTAAAACAGGCTATACTAATTAAAGCCAGAATCATCAATTCGGATCTTCTGACACCTCGACCGAGACCAAGACAGGTCCGTTCACAATGAGCACTGCAAAGTTAGAAAGGGGTTAGTGAGAAAAGTTAGAAACGACAAAAGAAGTAGAGTAGAGGGTGTTTTCAGCTGGAAGGTTGTGGGTTCCATTCCCCATGTCTGCAGCCTACCTGGAGCCGACGTTGAGCAAGATGCCTAATTGGACTAATGGTGTATCAGTACTCGCTGCTGCTTTTGGTTAAAAGTGTCTCCTAGATAGCAAATTATAGTGCAAATGCATGACAACATAATAACATCAGGAAATGGCCAAAATGGCTTACATAGGAAAATGGATTTACCGTTCTGAACAGAGAGCAAAACATAGTTCTCACACACCATTTGTAAAAGCTGTAAAAAATAAAAATAAATAAATGAAAAGCTCTGGACCATACAGCAACATGTTTACTGTTATGTTTTTTAAAAAACAACAACCAGGGCCCATTTACCCATTTCTGTACTGCACTGTACTATTTTTTAACATGTGTTTATATGAACGGTGTACATAAGGTGATTAGCAGGGCAGGTGAGGACAGTACAGTGCATTTTCACTAAAAGGATAATAAGCAGAAATATGGCAGAAAGGATATAGGTTATACATTCAGACACACATCCCATGAGAGCCTTTGTAAAGGGTAACATTTCGAGGCTCGTACGTTGAAGGAAATGATCGACTGTTTACATTTACATTCAGGGCATTTAGCACACGCTTTGAATGATAGCATAGACTATTGATAGCATTCCAAGATAAGAGCTTAATAACCCTTTAAAGTCTTTCTACAGCATAGCAAATGAAGTCCATCATTATTTGTCATCACAATGATTGATGGATGAATGATGACAGCAAAAATATCACAATCCATGGCCAAGTTAGGCTTTATCTTCAGAACTTCAGAAAAAAAAAGAAGAAAATTTAACATTTTATTCGAGCAAAATCAAAAGGATAGGTTAGTGTGACCATTTTAGTTAAAAACGACTTTCATGTAAAAACACTAATGAACCCACAACCACATACACAGACCATCTACCCAAAGACATAGTTACACCCGTACAATTACTTTTAGATGAAGGGAGATACGGCAACTCACTCTAGGGTTAGCTGCCACATGAACAAGGAGAGTTCTCAGTCTTCCGGTCATTATTCTGTGAAAGAACCGCTCTAAAAATACTCTTAAGCTAATTAGGTGCCTATACATCAACTGCACTAAAGATTAGGCCCAAGGTGAAGATGTGACATCAGTACCGGTAGTTGTAGCTTAACTAAAATGTCCCAATTGTCTTCACAAGGTTATAGTGGGAGAACTGGTAGTTTAAGACGTCAATCTCAAACACGGCATCAGAGCGGCGTCGGATCAGTTGTCAGGTGTATAATTGGTTCAGGAAATCTCATGAAAAGTAGCTTTACTTTATTGAAGTCGTTGTCTTAGCCCATTAGCTATGGGCTCTCTCTGGAGGTTGTGGTTAGCTGAAGCAGAACATTGAAGCCATGCACATGTCCGCCGCCACATTCTCGCCGACCCCCTTTCACTTGATGAGCATTAGCGTTTTCGCCAATCAATCCATCAATGCTATCAGCTCGATAGTATCAGCATCGCAACATCCAATTACTTTCAATCAGGAGATTAGGGCGGGCTTCTTCTCCTGACAGCACACACTCCTACTCTGCCCTCCTTACTGCCAACACTGCTGTAATTAACCACTCCAAACCACCCCCCAACCCCCCCGTTCCCTCGCCTCCTGACTCCACGCTACCCCGACCTCCTCCACAAAACATCTGATCCTGTTCTATTTTATGCTAGGGTTTCATGTATAATGTATGTGTACTGAGTTGGCTGTCTGTGCCTCGCACGGTTTGCTCGGATTTATTTGGGAAGCGCCGCCCGGAAGCAGAGCCGCCTCTGCTCCGATGTAGCGATTTCTTCGGACCGCTAAATAAAAGATGTTCGGACTTGTTCTGGACAAAAGCGCAGGACAGCCTGGGCTGTCATGCTGGGCTCAGATGACTATGTTGTTGTTTTTTGTGCTGGGCTTTCCCCCTGGAACGGCTCAGGAGGTTTAGTCATGGAATTGTGCCACAAAGTAATTAATTCAGGCCTCTGGAAAGAGGACACAATGGGTCTGAGCAGGACCGGGGCTATGATTGGTGGAGAAAAGAGGTGTGTGTGCTATTATGGAGAAAAAAAAGGGTGAAGAAAGGTTTGTAACAATGTTAAATAAACTCGGCCTCAAGTGGGCGCTAGACTTGTTGTGCTACTACCTGGTGGGGAAGAGCTCCACTGTGGAGACAGATTCCTAGGGCCTTGCAGGTGGTTCTAGAAAATGGAGGACTCGAACGACCGTGTTACAAGGTGGTATTTGGATCTTCAGCCGTACAGTTTCAATGTGAAGTACAGTACTTCACATTGAAACTGTACGGCTGAAGATCCAAATACTGGAGGCACAGAATGTGACTTCTGATTACCTGTCCTGAGATTTCGAGGACGAAAACATTTGAAGGAGGGCGGTTATGTGACAAAACGATACGCAATTACGCAATGCGTCACTAGCTGATACAGACTGACAAGCGCTATGGACCAAGCGCTATGGCATGAAAGCCGACAGACTATTTTAAACATTGCATGTTGTTTTCTGTGTATTCTGTATCCCCTATCATCAAGCACATTCATCAACCACGTATAGTCAAAACCAGTTAACAATCACACAAGTCATAAAGTTTTCAGTTTTTGCATTGGGAATTGTTAAAGGGTTATTAAATCCATGATCTTATCCGTACCTTGGTAGCATTATATTCATTAAACATATCAAGCCATAACAGTCACTCAGAGTAATAATAAATGGTCTAGTTAAACTTTCATTAATTCGCTGAACAGAGTTCTCCCGCGTTAAAGGGCAAGTCCGCATTTGACCTCCTGTCATGGGATCGCGCCGGGTTAGGCCATCTCATTAAAGGGACAGGGGTATTTTAATGTGTTCTTGAAATACCTATAATATGAATGTCATATAGAACTGAAACAAGTTGTAACATATTCTTATTATGTTATGATAATATATTACACCTTAGTTATTAGTTTTGGCTGGTTCAGTTTGGTATTTAGGTAAATTGATTTAGAATAATTTGGTTTAGCTTAGGGGTGGAGCTAACCCAATGGGTAACCCTATTTAAGCCTAGTTGACTGTTGACTCGGGTCATGAGTCAGGGCAGTTAGGCCAGTGTTCACATAGGCTTATTAGCCATGTCAGCCTTTGACATTCATGAGTAATGCTAGACTGTCATTGTTCACGTTTTTGTCAGTGCTGCAGCATTTTTAAATAAAATCAATAAAACGCAAATTCAACACCTGGCTTGAACCTCAATTGTACCGCAAGACAACATTTCCCTACGACAAAGCGAAAGTGTTGCAGTAGATTTAGCTCCTGAACCCTTAAGGAAATGATAATGACTGACCGGAATGGCCGCCATTTTTGGCATAGTGGTTTTTAACGTTCTGCCTCCAACCTCTGCAGCTGCCAGTTCGAAACCTTACAGAGGCCCCAAGGTCCAAGGACTGCTACATTAGCAAGCATTGAATCATAAAGGCTTTCATTTGATCATTTCATTATCTCTCAAAGATTGACATTGACAAGTAGAAGAAAAAAGGTTTATGTGGAGTGTGTGCGGTTGATGGCTGGTTTACAGCCTCACCCCCACAGAGTCGGACTGATCAGACTCTGGGGCTGGGTGGGGCTGCACACCTGTGGTGCATGAGTAATCAAGGCACACAGGATAAAGCAGCTATCGCCACACACACACACTCAGGAAAAGCCTCTGCCATGACAGCATATTCCATCTGCTCTGGCTTGTAACATCTTGCCAACTCTCCAATAAACTGGCTTTATACAACATCTACCTGTGTCCCGTGTGTCAGAACCAGCAAAGCCACTTAGGCGACGTGTGGCAGAGGCTAATCTGCTACACTGCCACACACACACACACACTCCACAACAACTTTCCTCTTTCTTTCCAGACAGACACAACATACAAGGTTGACATCGGTCGTGGTCACATCGTAAGACGTGTCTGAGATGCGTTTGAATCCGAGCGGTTGCAGGCCAAGAATGCGCGTGCGGAGGCATGGGGCAACAATGAATCCGGGTCGGTGGCTATTATTCGCACATCAGGCAGGGACGCGTGGAAGCGTTGCCCAGTCAAATGTTCACTGGAGTGTCAATGCCAGGTGTGACTGCCATCCATCTCTGCCACTCTTCTCTCCGGGATATATCTGGATACCAAGTAGCTGTGCCGAGCAGAGTCAATGCTCATGACAGGACAGCTGGGGCCCCCGAGACTGCCAGATTAAACACTGGTCAGGAGCGATGGCAGCGCTTCTCCCACAGCTGTGTCTTACTCTTTAGCACACGCGGCTGCCGGGACATCGGCTCTCGGACGCTTTCAGGCATGCATTCGCAGAGATTAATCACACTTTTTACCTAACCTATACGTCGTTCGCTGTTCGCGGGGATGAAGAGGTCGAGTGGCTTGTGTTCATCGATCCGCGGGAAGCTGAAAACAGCTGCAACTGCAACACTTGTACTGATTGCGGAGGTGGCAGCCAGCCCCGTTTTCCCCCGAAACGTTGCATAGAAGGGCTTCGGCTCTCCGCGCTGCATACGTGCGTGTGGGCTTGTTTATTTTGAAGGTAGGTCTGACCGTGTCCTTGAATATTACTGAATAGTGTGTGGTTTTAGTTTACAAACACACACACACACACACATACACACACAGATGCAGCCCCTCAGGTATACTTAAGCATGGTAAGACCTAACCTTGGTAAGACCTTGGTGGTCCACAGAACATGGATTATGACACAGACCAACCTTGTTTAGTCAAGATTATCTTTGACAAAAGACCCAAGTTCACCCCAACAACGAGCAAAACATTTTCGCAAATGGAACGAATAAATTACATTGATTCAGTGTAATTATTATATTTTTTTCTGTGTCTTCACGCTGACAAATGTGCAAATGCAAACAACAAATTACACCTGGAGAGATTGTGGGCTCTTTGGGGCGAAACAATGTCAACAATAATACAGTAGTTGAAATCAGCTTGGTGTCACCAATAAAAAGTGACAATGGGAAGGCGGAGGTGGAGTGAACGGGATGAACATCTGCTAAGATGAGATGTATTGCCGCGGACATGCAATCATTTCCCGAAAAATTGGATGCCAAAAGTGATTTATGGTTACTTCAGAAAAGTTGCTCTGGCAAGCTCATAGAAACAGCGACGGAGTCGGGCCTACTGTGTGTGCCTTTTACCCGCCGTGTGTCACCTTAAACCCAAAATGTGACAAAGGAAAATAATCATAAAGCTTACTGACAAAAGTGCACATACTTCATTAAATACAGACTAGAGGTCCTGGCTGACGCTAATGGAAAACTATTAATATAATTAAGTGAATATAATTTAGTGCTGCACATTTTACAGTGCTCTTCTAATTATGGTTGATATTAACTAATTGAGTGTATTTTAGTATATTCTATTCAAAGTTGATTAAAGCTTGATTCAACATTTTTATGTTTTTAATGTTGTATAAGTTAGCATGTGTATGTAAATCTATATCTAGAGTATGCATTCCCCATGTTTCACCCGC
This sequence comes from Merluccius polylepis, assembly GCA_027122575.1. NCBI lineage: Eukaryota > Metazoa > Chordata > Actinopteri > Gadiformes > Merlucciidae > Merluccius > Merluccius polylepis. The sequence continues at coordinate 12,002,205 of JAOPJH010000035.1, forward strand.
TCATGAATCTTGCAAAACAAAACAACACTGGATCTCTTCGGTTGACATTAAGCCATAAAACAGTAAACGGGAGGAACAGTCTCCCTAACTATGTGTAAATAAAACTTTTTACAATATTTAACTTGTTAATTTAATCACTATATTGTGGTGCGAGGTTTTACTGCCAGTCCAGCTGGATACATTCCCTGGGTGTACCTCGCCAGCATACACATCGAACCAAGCGCATTACAACACATAGTTATCGCGTCGGTTTGACTCATTTCACATCTGTAAGAAATGAGTTGCCATATCAAACCAAGAACAACTTAAATGATTTAAGTTGCACCAATTTCACATATCTGTATACAATGAGTTGCCACACTGAACACACTAAACATGTGAACAGTTCCACTGCAGAAATGCGATCATGTGTAAATCTTGTGTTGTATTGTATTGCACCTTTGTATTGCAACTGTTGCACAGTAATTTCCCTCGGGATAAATAAAGCTTCTCGAATCTTGAATCTTGAAATGAACAGCGATACGAGAGGAATACAATCGGCTGGTGATCAGATCAGTGTTCTTAACGATCATTTTATATACAAATCTCACTCATTTCCTGACTCATCCAACAAAAATATGCACAAAGCTTGTATCAACAATGGCGCAAAGCACTACAAGTGTTTCATGCCATCAGGGCTTTCATATGATATTGGCTAGTTTGCAAGTGTGGGCTGGTTGAGCAGTTGAGTCCTAAACAAAAGGCTCTGTCACACTTCCTCTAACGCTATACTGCCACAGAATTACATCCTTCATATTATTGATTCTATAGTGGCATAATTGTAGGTTGTCACCATCAAACACATAATGACATTACACAGCCACACGCACGCGCACACACACACACACACATGCACACACATGCACATGCACAGACACACACACACACACTATTGCTAATAATACTAACTGCTATTGTTCAAATTATATTATTTTATTTTGAACATGCCTCATGCCAAGATAAAAATCCTCACATTCATCACACATCCACACAAAGAGTTTACTGTTTTGATTTAAAATCTTCGCAGTCAAGCAACAATTCTGTCTCCAATCCTATCAGGTGAGGTGATAGTCCATTTGTCTTTTCCTCTAGTGTCTAGCCGATGTGCATTTTAATTGTCTGACTCTATCACATACTCGCCGACGTGGGAACAACCGCAACAACATCCCATTCAAAAAACATCAAATAACTAGCAGTTCAGGCTAGGGGTTGGAGAAGAGGGGGGCGAAGCGTGGGTGTTGTTTTCGTACATGTTGTTCATGTGCCAGAGACGGGGAGCACGCCGTGCCAGAAAAACCCGCCAGATGTACGGCCTTAAAGTCCTCGGCGCGGGGCGGAGTCGGAGGAGAGAGGTGAATGCCTGCTGGAACGCTGCGCAGTCTAAACTACACGCGGTCCAAACAAGATGACTCACACTATGAACGATCGCCCACATCGGAGGCCCGTATTTAACACGTCTGCTCGCCTGGTTCCAGCCCTGCCCACCTTTTGAATAGTCTTCCGCGACGCCGGGTCTGGTGTTGCGGTCGCCGACACTCGGATGGTAACACTCGGCTGGGCATGAATTTCCACCGAGCAACGGAGAACAGGGCAACTCCCGTGGCGAAAACGCTTGAAATCTGCCTTTTACGGTATTTTAAGTGTGTGTGTCTGTGTGTGTCTGTGATTGTGTGTGTGTGTGTGTGTGTGTGTGTGCCTGTGCGTCCGTGTGTGTGTGTGCGCTCGTGTGTATGAGAACGAGCCCGCGTGTCTCGCGTGGTCAGGTAAGTCTATGGACTCTGCTATCGAAGCCATTTTGAAGAAACTTCCAGAGAAATATCGGCTCAACGTCACTTGCGCAGCCGTTATCCGCTTAGTGATTCGTTCGGGGGGCCACAACTAATGATTACTTTCACGGTCGATGAGTCTACAAATATTTTTTCCGATTCACCGATGAATCGCTCAGTCTACAAATTGTCATAAATAGCAGCTGCTGGCGTCGACTACCGCAGATCCGAGGGACGGCGGATCGCCGCGTTTACTCACCGAATGTTTTAAGGTAGTGGAGCGCGTGGAGGTCGCCTCTTGGCGCAGTGTGTCTGGGTGTGGAGGCCGGGCGCTGCTGGTGGGGGGGCATGGTTATCCTCCGGCGGCTGGGGAGTGGTGGTGGTGGTGGTGGTGGTGGCGGCGGTGGTGGTGGTGGTGGTGGTGGTGGTGGTGATGGGGGTGTTGGCGTCTGGGAGCCAGACAGGGAGCAAGAGGGCACCGACGTTGACCCAGAGACGGAGACGGAGAGGGAGAGAAAATACAATGATGATGAGAGACGGACAGATGTGACAGACAGGCGCATGCATGTACACACACGCGCACACACACACACACACACACACACAATACCACTAACACACACACACACACACACACACACACACACACACACACACACACACACACACACACACACACACACACA
>JAOPJH010000035.1:12033476-12044705 GCA_027122575.1 Merluccius polylepis
CTCTCTCTCTCTCTCTCTCTCTCTCTCTCTCTCTCTCTCTCTCTCTCTCTCTCTCTCTCCATCTCCATCTCCATCTCTCCGTCTCGCTATCTCTCTCTGCTCTCCAAAGCAAGGGCCAACGGGGGACACATCTTCCTCATCATTTTCCTTTTTTGAGTCTTCTGAATTTCCCCTTTCGCCGACCGATGGGTAATTGGCTTTGTGCAGACACGGTTTTATTACAGTCTGCTGAGAGAATACCTTATTACTACCGTGATTGCAAATTGCGCTCTGTGGTGGCCATCTGCTGATCTGCGCGTGGCGTATTAGGTTTATGGCTGATGCAACAACAGGGTGAGGTGGGGGCAGGTGGGCAAGGCGTGGGGAGGGAAAGGAGGCAAACTGACAGTCACAGTACAAGCACAAGACAGAAGTCAGGCTTGGCATAGGGAAAATGGCGTATTGGTTTATCTTTATTTTGCAGTGTCATAAAAACGTTTGACACCAATATTGTATCCATCTTTGGATTCCTGTTTAGTTTTAAAGGAGCTGAAAGTAATATTTGAGCGTTATTATTTGAGTGTACTTTGTTACAAATGGCATAGCCATGCGTCAGCTATTATTGAGTAAAATGTAGCCTTGTGAGACCATCACAGTCTCGCAAGTTCAGATTGTGTTTCTCTCTGGAGATCAGTCTGGCCTCCATCCCGTTGAAAGCCTTTTCCAAAAATGGAGAAATGCTAGGACCAATCAGCGCTCGGGGGAGGGAACTTCAGTTCATGCCGAACAAGGAGCGCCGCAGTCTGCCAAATGGAGGAAAGTGTCGCCCGAGGAAAGTGTCGCAATCAAAAGTGTTTTAATCCGAAATAGACTGAATAACGATGTTGATGAACAGAAATCTGCAGGGAAGGCTTTTGTCAGATTAGAAAATTATTTTGCTTTATTTCCAACCAGATTCGGCAAGAGCGAAGAGTACTCTGATTGGCTGGAGTATTTTGAACAATGTAAGGCAGCGCCCATATTTGGAAATCATTTGCCGCCCAGCCAAGGCCAGACTGATATTCATTGCGAAACATAAAAATGAAAATCGGGATGGTCTCACGAGGCTAAGCGAAATGCACTGTGAGAACATATAAAGGATGAAAAGTCTCGGGCCAGTTGTGTGTCAAGCATGTTTAAAAGAGGGCTCTTCACTCTCCCTTGTGGACTCACAGGGAGCTCCAGGCTGTGTCTCTCCTGGGTCTCCTGGCCTCCGCTCCCTGGGAGCTGAAGTCCAGTGCGGCCCGGTCCAAACCCAGCAGCTCACTGATCCGCTCACTGCCATAAAACTCCTCGTACTTATCCATCACCTGAGACAGGGGAAGCGAAGGGAAGAGACGAGTCTAGAGTCATTTCAGTTTGAAGTGTGTAGCATTGCCTTTTCTCGCAAGATGTAGAGGGAAAACATGGGGCCCCAACTGACAGATTGACTGGCTGCTTGAATGTACCGTTTCTCTTTGTAGAAACGCTGATACTGTTGGGAATTAAACCACTTCTCTTGCAGAGGCTAGGCATTGTTTAAATATAGCTGTAGCTGTCAAACAGCAAAATAGCAGGTGTAGGGAGATGGATAAAAAGAGTTGTAATAGTTAACAGGATAGGATTTTCCATATACATACAAGTCAAACATGAAGTCATGATTGAAGTGAAATGGGCTAATATTATTTCTAGGTCTAATTCTCCATTGCTGAATACTGATGGATAAATGTTTCAATTGGAATACCTACCAAAATGGTGAATGGTTCTTCAAATTGTTCATAAAAAGGTAAGTGACCGTTTTATAACTCACTTACATTTTACACATCTCCCCATCGGCGAATCTAGAATAAATGAGTGTATTTTGCAAGTCAGAACCAACACCCTTCCTTACATAATCTGTGCTTGCCTGTTGAAGGTGTAAGAGACATTTGGGCGTCATGCTTCGTCTCTGGGGAAAGCTACAGCGTTAGCCAAAGGCTGAGGGAGGGATGATTACATCTGCCATTAAACGCTTCATTAAATCCCACTTTCTTTCTTAATAGGGTGTCACTCAGTTGAATAGTCCCATGATTGGATTCATCCACATACACACACACAGATGGGATACATTATATACAGTATATATGTGTGACGATGTTGTAGCTTCATCGCATTAAATTTGCTTTTATGTCGAGACCCGTCAAACATTACCTTCCGCTTGACAAATTTATCCCAGTAATTGCTGGGAAATGACCTGAAGAAGAGTAGAAAAACAAAGAAATAAATGCCACATCAGAGGGTTTTAAATGTACAGTACTACTCAGGGAAAGATATGTGCTATTGAAAGGAATACGTTGTATCATCCAGGTTTCTGTTATGAGATCAAATGATCATATGTACCGTGTGTTGATGGCCATTCGGTCCCACTGGCCTTTGATGTCGTCCTCCAGGGGCTGGTCCGTCACGTACACACCGTCAAACTCCAGCCGTCGAGCGATTTCCTTCTCGCGCTTAAAGATCACCAGTGGAACCTGCCAATGAAACGTACTGTAATGTGATGAACCCTCTCTGTTATCGACTTCTGCACCTTTCACAGCCTATTGCCCACACACACAACCACACAAATTAGAATCTTGTGAATGTCAAAATAATTACAATAATTGCAATCAATATAAACATTCCTCACTTCCACACCCCATTTTTCATCAGAATATACTTGTTTTCATGTGTACTTGTTAACTTACAGAACGCACTTGTTTACAAGTTTCAAAATCCCTGCCACCACTGCCACCGCTCCATAGTGATTTGTGATTATACGATCGGGAGCAGCTTTTAAGGTGGACTAGTCTCGCATTGCCAGACCTATCTCCACACTTCATTTAACGCTGCTGGATAAAGGTCTGGCTCTACTCACTATCATTCTGACATAGGGGAAAAAAAACACTCTGCTTGTTTGTATTTCTATTAACCAATCACAATTGTCTTGGGCGACGCTAAGCAACGGTGGCAGATGGCTGAAGGGGGAGGAGTATAAGGTATAAGCACGCCCAGAGCCTGCTATTGGGCGACTCCTACAGTCACCCAATGGCAGGCTTGGGCGGGGTTATGCCAACAACCTACATCCGGTGAGCCAGACAAAAGGTTTACTTTTTAGGAGCTACTTTGCTGGATCAGCGCCAGCATTGGCACAAGTTACCTTGAGGCAGTAGTAGCCAATAATGCAACAGAAGGAGATGAGGGTGTGCGTCAAGGCCAGGAGGCGGAGCGACGGCTCCATGTACCCACTGCTCTCCTCCAGGACGAAGACACTTCCCTCACCGTCACTCCCCTCTGCAGGGTCCTGAAGCCCCTCCCGGTGAGGTGCCACCGCTGGGCGCTTCTGCTCCTCCTCCCCCTCCCCGCCGCCCCTGGGAAAAGGTGATACCTAGGAAATAGGAAAGAAAGACAGAATGATTGAGGAAAGAAAGAAAAAGAAAGCTTGAGGAAAGAAGGGAATAAATCATGATTGAGAAAATAACGATGGAAAGAAAGGAAGGAAGATAGGTTGATTGAAAGATTGAGGAAAGAAGGGAATAAATAATGATTGAGAAAATAACGATGGAAAGAAAGGAAGGAAGATAGGTTGATTGAAAGATTGAGGAAAGAAAGAAAAAGTAAGCTTGAGCAAAGGAAGGAAGAAACAAATAAATAATAATAGCTGGGAGTTGTGTTGTGATTCCATGGATTCTATGAAGTAGGTAACCACTTCGTCTTTATTTGTGTGTAATGCCACTGATAAGCACGTCATGGGCACTTTACTATTAAGATTGGCAAAAGGGCTTTAGAAGAAATTTACATTTAATGAAACAAAAGGTATATTGCTGTCCCTTGTCTTCGCTTTACATTATAATATACATGTTTTGTTTTTGGGTTAACATGGAAAAAGTACATTTTCTGGTCTCCTAATAGTAGGGTACAAAGAAAGAAGAGAATTAAAAAGCCAGTAAATTATATACAATCTGATGGCAATCACAAAACACAATAACCTTGTAGAAGAGGAGGATGAAGTTGATTGCGAATGCCACAAACAGAGCCAGCAATCTCATGTTGTAGAAATTCCTTGCAAAGCAATTCTGTAAGTAATAGGAAACAAGACAGTAATCAGTTTGCAGAAAGCAAGGTTTGCATGATTAAAACGTTGTTTCTGTGTATGTGTGTTACCAGCAGCTTCTTGTGATAGGTGTCCATCAACTCCCATAAGGCAGACTGCTGGGCGTCTGGTTCCTCACACTTGCTGGAACATCTCTTAGTTTTCCACTTTCCCTTGGTCTCCTCCTTGCCATTAGTCTTCTCAGACACGTCTCCTCTGTACAACGTTCAAACATAACACAAGTGAGAGTGATTGATAGCAATTCAGAAGTGGTGTTAAGAAAATGATACAGCAGAAAAGGCATTCAGAGCTTCCCTGGCTAAATGTTGATAGCAACATTAGCTTTCTGCATTTTCTCTCATTCACAGGACCTTTAGCAGACACTTTTATCCAAGGCAACAAACAAGTGAGGCTAACATCAATCAAAGCACTCAATATTGGAGTGTAGTTTGTAAGTTGTATTTTTAGTTTCTAAAAAAACACTGGAAAGAGTGCAAGAGAGTGCAAGAGAAGCTATAGGAAACAGAACACAACTTTATTAAGGTTAGTAGAGGTTTAATATATTGTATTAGTGGTAGTGCATAATAGTTACATCAGTGCATTCTAAATTTGACAAATAACACAAGTGAACAAGGTGCACAAGTCAGTTTAGATTCATTTGAATACATGTTTTAAGCAGAAAACACACTTTTGTCTTCAATGTTATATTAGACAGCAGTGACTCTGCCAGTTAAAAATGTAGTTCCATTGATGACAGCAACATCTAAGGCCGTCCTGAGGACATCAGAAGCCACATAAAGGTCGTTCAACGGTTAACGGGATATGCAAGGCACTCACACTTTCTTCTCTGACTCAGACACTTTCTCATCTTCCCCCCTCATGATACTCGCCTGGGCCTGAAAGCAATATAGACAGAATGCCTTTGCAAATTAGACTTGAATATGAATCAATGCAAAATACATAAATAAGAAAAGTTCTGCAGCGTTTTGCAAGGATGAAAGCGTCAAACTTTCCATTAGGTTAAAATAACAAAGTCCTAGGAAAAATACCAAGCGTATGCCAAACTCCCTGTGCCCTTCCTCGGAAAAGTAACGTCCGTAAAATACTTGGCAAAGCCCATTCTAAAAAACGGACATGATACTAACGGACACGAGTCACACCGGCAGGGCCATCACCTGATGTTCCCCAGGGACGAATTGACCCGGAGCGACCTGTCCAAAGGCGGTCGCACGGAACAGATCAGTCAGACTCGTCGTGAGGTCATCCGTAAGGAATCGATACTGCCCGCCTTCCTTCGTCATCCGCATACCAAATATGTCAGAGAGGCGCTCGACCTCTCGAGCGCACCCCGTCATGGCCGCCGCCCCCGCCGCCGTTGCCCCCGCTGCCATCTCACCGAGCTCCCACTCGTCTCTGTGGGAGGAGACCGAGCGTCGCTCCCGGAGTTGATCCGACGCCTCGGTGACCTCGTCCAGCGTGGGCTCCGGGATGCTGCCCAGCGCGTCCAACACCCTCATTCTCTTAGCGCCCTCGACCACCCCTCCGTTGATGAAGGCCACGTACAGCGCGTAGAGGATGCCGCGTATCAACGCGCAGCACAGCGCCACGATCACCACGAGGATGAACCTGACGAGCGAAGCGGGCGCCGTGAGGAGATCCCTGGCGGTCATCCTCTTCATGTGCTTCTTCGCATTTTGGATGGAAAACATGGAGATCAGCGCCGTCGTCGCGCTATCACATGTGGAGCCAGGCTTAGCGCCTGCCTCTTTCCCCTTAATATTATTATTACTTTCTTCCTCATTCTCAAAATCACTTCCTAAACTTTTCTGCCCAGCATGGGCGCCTGATATCTGAGACGCCATCTGCATCTCGAAGATGGTGTCCTCGCAGAAGTTGACAAACATCTCCATCTTCTCCTTCTCCCCGCCCTCGTTCACCACGTCGAATATGAACTGCCTCTTGGACTCCTTCACCTGGGGCTTGTCCCACTGCATGCGGCTGGACCCGCTGATCTCAAAGTAGACCCGCTCTATCCGCTTCCCGCTGCCGAGGATCTCGATGCGCCCCAGGTACGGTCGGAAGTAGGTCAGGATGCACTTGGCCAGCTCCAGGAAGGTTCCTAGTCGGGAGTCGTTGGGCATGTGCTCTGACAGGTTGGTGAGGAGAACGGCCAGGCTGAAGCCGATGTCCGTGGCCGGCTCGTGGAAGCGATCCACGAAGCCCTCGTAGTCCAGCAGGGGGCTGTCTGCGTCCGTGCAGGACAGCAGGAAGCGGGTCTCCGGCGGGGAGAAGCGCTTGCAGCTCTCCATGGCCCTCTGGAAGTCCTTCCTGGACACCCAGCCCTGGGCCTCCGGGTCATTGTCCCGGAAGGCGTCGGATGACGTCAGGTCTTTGAGTTTGAGGAACATGTCGAAGAACTTGAGGATCATCTCAACGTTGCTGGAGGATTCCACGAGCATGTCTACCATCTGCTTCCCGATGGTGCCGTTCACCACGTTGCCTGAGAGGGGAAAAGTGGGTAGGTAAAGTATCGATCCACCGCGATAGCCTATAAACCACGATGAGAATTGTATTACAAGCCTACCCTCCAGCAAGGACAACAGCATTACAACCATGTCCTTTTGCAGATCCATCAATTTCTTCAACAGATTAATTTGCCTGGAATCCTGCAAACACAAAGGCCTTTTAAAAACATTTTTGATACCACTTAGACCACAATTGAATACCGATTTCACAGCCCAATGGCAAATCGGTAAATGACTCAAGCTGGAATTGTTATTTGTGTATTTGTTCTAATTCTGGCAGGTTTTCTCAGCAGTGCTGCTTGGCTGACAAATAAAGTAACCTGTCAACACAGCTTGTGGATGCCCTGAGAGGCAAATAAATATCTATTTAACATAAAAGTTTGACATTTATTGGTTTGAGGTTTATTATTTTTCCCCTCCCGACAGTCGCAAACAATATTTAAGACATATGCAAATAATATTCAATACTTTTTAATTCCATTAATATGCCAATAATGCCTTAAATTGACAATTATTTATTTAAGACTTTTTAATATTTTTAATACCTACGCGGGGACCCTGTGCATAAACACTACACTAAACACCATAATATACATTTGAAATAAATCCCACGAGCCATATGTAAACTGAAGATGGGTTACCAGAATGGAAAAACGGTCAGAACAGTACCTGTGAGAGCTTCATCTGCATGTGAGCGAAGACATGGAGAAAGCCCACCACAGCGTCCCACAGGCGGCTGTGAGCCAGACTCTGCTGGTTCCCTGTACACGGGCCCTGGATATGGATTAACGCGCTAATTAGCCACATTACCTCTACATGGGTAAGAGCTTTAACTCTGTATAATTAAGCAATAAGCCACGAGAGGCCGTGGTTTACAGTGACTTCAGAACAGCTAGGGGGAGTTGTTGGGCACAACGTGTAAATGGTTACTATAGACTACCCAATAAGATTTCACAAAATAAACACACAGCAACCTAAAATGCAATAATTTATTGAAAACAAATCATCATTCTTCCGACAAGCAATACAGTTCCTCAAGACAGCACAATGGTTGCCAAGCAACACAGGCAAGCATACAGGCTTTAGTCTACAGGCGGATTAATACTAAAAATGAATTGTTATGCGGTCACAGGTGTGTGTTTTATAGTATTTTACAATGGCTTCGAACCAATCAGAAACAAGGACCGCAACTTTTATAAATAATAAAAACAATAATGCAGAGCATTGTGGGGAATATGGGGATGTGGGGGCCATGTCTGAGGCATAATGACAGCAGGGAGCAGCGATCGACTAACCTGTATGTACTCGGTAAGAGTATTGAAGACCTGCTTGGCGGCACTGATGGCCTTAGAGAAACTCTGCCGCCCGTGCTTATCAATCACTGCCTTCCCCGAGTAAAACCAGTAGAAATCACTTATTGACTCCTGTGGTGGGAACAGATGGAAAAAGGTAAACGTGTATGCATGGAGGTGTCACCGACCCGATGAAAACACAAAATGGCTATGACACTGACACATACGGGTCTGAAATTCAAAATTCTATTGTGATTGCCTCGTATGAAAGAAAGAAAAAACACATCTTGCACACGTTTGTCACATATGTGATCATTCTGAGGGGAACTCTATATTCATGGATTAAGTATTTTGGATGGGGGTCCCTTGTACCTGTAGCCTCAGCAGGTAGTCCACGGTGGATATGATGATGTTGACTGTGGTGTTGTTCCCGCTTTGTGTCCTCAGGTAATTCTGGAATTCTGAATCAATCAAAAGATGAGATGCTAACATGTCCCATCATTTTAATACTAATGAGATACTGTACATTCCTGTTGAATGTGTTCATATCCATTTTAAAATACTGTCAATGCCAATATTTCCAGAGCCCATTAAATATTAACAGATATATGTTACATAAATATTAATAATATGTTGATTACGGTATTATTATTATTATTATTATTATTTATTGACACATGGATGCAAAAAACACAAACAACCTGAGTTGTGTCCTTCACAGAGCAGCTGCAGGAAACGAAAGAGATCACAGGTCAATTCTTCGTCAGGCATCACCTTCTCCCCTGGGAGAGAAAGAGAGAGAGAGTGTGTGCGTGTGTGTTTGTGTGTGTGCACGCATGTGTGTGCACGTGGGGACCAGAAGAGTGAGGACAGAATAAGTGAAACGAGATAAGGAGAGGAGGAGTGAAGTAAGATACAAAGAGACAGTGATGAGCTGCATTGATTTAAAGCAGACAACTGTTGTTGACGGATGCTCAGGAAGGGGTGTCTCTGTTCTGTTTTCCTCGTCCACATTACCATACGAATGGCATACCTGAACTGTCATCCACAGTCATCCCTAGCCCCTCCGCTTTGTTCTGCCTCTCGAATGCATTCAGGTCCAACACACTAGGCGAGAGAAGACCATGAGACAGTGACACACACACAACACACACACACACAACTGACATTAGCTGAATTACTACCATGCAAGGGTGCCTGTCAGATCCAGCTCACCTGCATGATTGCATGAGGCTCGCCATGCTCTTGAAGAAGTCCACGTCTCGCCTCTCTCTAAGGTACTCCAGCATTTTCTGTCACATGAAACGATAAATTACTAATAATGATATACAGTAAATACTACTAATAACAATAAAAATACATTGGGATTCTATAGCGCTTTTCTTAGCATTGTGGGGGGTATCCCGATCATAGTGCTTAAATCACCACTGTACTGCACACAGACTTTGCAGCTCACGTTTCTGAATTTCTGCAACAAAATCACCTCCTGATAAATTGTGGTACATTCTTATTGTTTTGGTCCACAAGGGCATCTCAGACATAGAGGACACAATATCTACCTCCCCTCTACACAAGATACATTTATCATCACAGTGTATAATGTCACTGGAAAATAGTATGACCTATTTAAATCATTTAGGCTGCTGTCTCTGATTAGATTTTTTTTAAATCTGTATGTATTTTTCCAATTATATTATAGTAAACTTGTATAAAATGTAAGGTCAAAATACAGATATATGACCTATTTAAAGCCGTTGGCTATTGTTACGGATTTCTTTTTTATGTTACTTTTATATATTAATATTAATCACTATTATCCAGTGGTATGGGGGACAAAAACAAAGGACTATGTGCAATAGGCCATAGGTTATTTGGCAAGACACGAGACTAGGATAGGCTAGAGAATAGGATTAGTCATATTTGCAAACTGTGCTACTGGTAGCCATACTTGCTGCACGGTTGTATTCCCTCCGTTCAGGATGGAAATACCAAGCTTTAAAGTCGATGCCACCATGGAGTCCATTTCTCCTGTGGATGTGCAATGAGAAAACACATTTATAGCAGTGAGTCAGGCGATAATAATTACAGCCTTGCAAAGGGATGTCCATTTTTTGGAATAAACAGCACCCAGTATGACTCGACCTAGTCCTGCTAGAGACTTACAGCTGGAGTGCATTAAGGATTCTCTGCACTGCCATCAACCCAGTCTTGAGTGCTAAAAAAAATATCTTCACATTAATCCCACTTCACCAGATCCAATATATATTGTGCGTTTCCCTTCCAAATAAAAACACAGTTAATGTCCACGATTCAGCCCTTGTATTTACTTCCAAGGGGGAGAAAACATCTAGTTCTGGGAGTTCCTTGAATAGCTCACCTTTACTGGCGCTGATGGTCTGCAGCACCATCTCGGCTGCGCCGCGGTCATGGAGCCTGGCCTGTTGATACAGCAGCTTCTGCTTCTCCATCTCCTTCTCCTGCGAAACACACACACACACACACACACACACAAAACGCACACCCATTACATCGACTCATACAACCTGCATTCATCACTAGACCATCGCTGGTATATAGAATGGCAGCTGGGATGTATTTGTTGTGTGTGTTTAAAATGTAAACATGCATACATCACGAAACACTTGCAGTGTTGGCTAGAGATGGACTCACTTCAAAAGTTTTCATCTCCTCATTTTCATCCTCCTCCTCCTCTCGCTGACAACTCTTGAAGAGAGGACCAGGCCGGGTTAACAAGAACATAAACAACACCATTGGACAGACAAACAAATAAATAAACAAATGCAGACGTAAAAATGGCCATGGGGATTTTCTACTGGCACAGATGGGTACTAGCATGACATACTGCATTATCCACTGGTAATCTACTATAAAACAATATTCATTTCAGCAGCATTTAAGAAGAACAGTGACAGTTTGAAAAGTGACAATATATTTAATTTGTGTACAAATCAAATGCACAATTACAGAGAGATTCTCCTTGCAGTCTCCAGAATATACCTTACCTTGGCCATAATTGTGGCATAGGACATATAAAGCGTGTCGTTCCCGGGCTTACTGTGAAACAGAAATAATAAGAGGCAAAAACAATTGGCCGTGTCAGCTCAGTTGAGCGTGGCATCATTTTGTCATTACTGCGAACACCGAGAACAATATCAATTAAGGTCTTTTCAAGGTGATGCCACACGGAACCAGGGAGCCATGTCTCGCTCTCACGCACACGCACGCACACACACACACACACACACACACACACACACACACACACACACACACACACACACACACA
>JAOPJH010000035.1:12048264-12061056 GCA_027122575.1 Merluccius polylepis
CCCCCCCCCCCCGCCCGCCCCCCCCCCCCCCCCCGAACAATCAGACTATATATAAACTCAAACACTGGGTGTGAGATTACACATTAGGGATAATGCACAGTAAGCAAGTCATTATTGCTAAATAAACCATGACAGGGTGATGCAGGACCCGACGAGAATGATCCCTCTTATTACTTGGCTACTTACTAAAGAAATCAATAATTTGACACAAAATAACAAAACATTTTGATTTCAACATTAATAGTCAAACAAGTTGAACAAAATAGTCAGTTAGATTCTACAGTTGGAAATAGCGTCCATAGCAACGTCTGTTATTCATAGCAGGTGCTTTTCAGAAATAACCCTAGAATGCAGTAATTGACCAATCAGAAACAATCATCGAGTATTCAACAAAGCTGTGTAATAATACAGTATATCATTCAGTCTGTTATCAGGTAAGGTCTAGTCATTTCGCCATTTCCAGATGCTGCTAGAAAAAACACAAGGTATTGCACGCCACCAAATGCTAATGCAATATGTTTCATTCATGACTATGATTGATTTTCTAATTAGCTTTTTTTTTTTTGTACATTAACTTTCAATAAAGCTCTTATTTAAATGCCATAGTTATCGATATTGCTTTTATCTGCCCTTGTGCCGACCACATATTTATGGGTGTCAATGGTCATATCCCCCCCACACACACACACACACACGATGTAAAGCACTTTGGGTGCCTTGAAAAGCACTACAGTATATAAATCCAATGAATTATTATTATACATGTACTGCAAGTTTTGACTAGCTTCATGTACACAAAAATGGTATCCATGATTCATATGTATGATCCTTAAAAATGCTAGACCAATTTATTGGCCACATACCTATCAATTAGGAAATCATAACAAGCATTAAAATGACCTATGAAAGATATTCAGTAAATACTGCACTAACAGTGATAGCTGCACAAAAGAACCATCATCATCACCCCTTTTTTGCGACAAATCGATACACATTTAGAAAGCAATTTTCAAGGCTGTTCATTGATTCTAAGGCTGAAATGACTCGGCTCGTGATTTGAATATGCACAATAAGAGATGGCCTTGGTTGGCCTCATATAAAATGTGAACACTGACAAATGTCTGCAGCAAGGCACTTAAAGCACTTGAGGGTATGCAGCCCTCAAGGTATAGCTGGGTGGGCAAACTGTTACCGTTTACAACCAAGATGGCCGCTATAGTGTTTAAGGGCTATTCATATTTAGAGGGTGGTATTCTGAGCTCTGACCTGGGCAGGTTGTACAGCGGAGCCATCCTGAGGCAGGCCACCACAGCTCTCTTCCTCTGCTTGGACAGAACCGTGTGCCATGCGGCTCTAGTGCTGCTCTGCGGGTGTGCCACCTGGATACGAGCCAAACACCAGAACATGGTGACCCAACGCACACAAACAGGGTACAAAATTAACTTTGTGGTCCACAGGCCAAATGGCTAGTGAATATTCAATTTTGACCAGTCAGTCACTTAAACGATTGCCATTGTTTTTTGGGCTGGTCAGTGAAGCAAATCTAGCCAAAGACTTTAATCCTTTCTCAATATATCTCTATTACCTGATCCAGGTAATAGAGAACGCGGGCGAGGTGCAGGATCCTTGTTGCAGTGCTCTGGAGGTCCGTGGCAGCCTCCTGCTGCCCGCTGTGCTCGGGATCCATGTCTTTCTGCCACTGGCACACCGTTGAATCCTGCTGAGGGAATATACGAGTAAACCCCCCTATTACCATCCCAGTGTGGCGCTTGCTCAACAAAATCTTAACGGCAAACAAACCAGTGGATTATTATCATTATAGTAAAGTAACTAATAATGACCGATATAATTGGAATAAAGGTCAACATATTCAAGTTCAATTTGATAAATAGTGCGCACACTAGTACACCTTGGACAATTGTAGTGCTCCCAATACACCATGACTTGAATTAATGAATATGGAAATGGTCGTGACAGATTTGCATACATGTTTAAAACAATTTGTCAGTATCACTGAGCCAAATAAAACTGAAGCACATTAAAAATTGATGTTGAGTTAAAAAGAATGCAGTCAAAAGATGCCAGCCTGTCCTGTAGATATGCCTATGTAAACGTGTTATGTGGTGTGGGTAATGTTGATTTCCCTACATCTTTTTGCTATGCCATCTAGAGTTAGCCTGGGAACCAGACAAATCTGCGAGCTCATGTTTAATTTGCTTTGGCAGATGCATCTTGACTTCACCTCCCATTCAGACAGAGTTCCTGCCAACCTGGAGGGCAGGTTTGATACGACGACGTAAACAACCAAGATGGCTGCCGCTGACGTGAAATGGTCTGTTGAATCCGAACTGGAGGGTATGTTTTCTCTAAAAGATGAACAAACAACTGCTCTTAAAGGTCCAGTGTGTACAATTTGTTCGCTTAGAATGAGACGTTTATATCTACATGGGGAGCGGGTCGCCTTCCACGGAGGCCGCCATGTTGCACCGCCATGTTTCTACAGTAGCCTAGAACGGACAAACGGCTCTAGAGAATAAAAGCCTTCGCCATTGCATATTGTTGTTGATACTGAAATAGATTTGTTTGCCAACGTTTACTGGCTGGCCCGGGTGGGACAGAGTTACCCCACGTTCGATATGTTTTACAATAATGTCCGCCCGCCAGGGACGTCCAGACAGCAAAACTGAAAAAGACATTTATAGCAGCAGAGCGCTACTGTGGTGGTGTATTAAACTAATCTCAATTGCAGTTTATGTAGTTTGAAAGTGTTTTTTTATTTTTAGAAAGATATTGGTTATTCACGCTCTGAATTACATTGATCTGAAATGGGGAACTAAAGATGCGATCACAGCTATGAGTAATTGCGTAAATTAAACTGGATATGTCTCATGTTACAAAATGTTCACAATGGATACAACATTAAAATCACTGTTTAGAAGTGTATCCCACTAGCTCTACAACAGTAAAAAGCAGGTAAAAAACTCCAGTGTGAATGTAACGCACATAAACTTTATAAAATACAGGTGACTTTCGATATGTGTACATTGGATACATCGTTTTCTGGTATTTATTGCGCCCCTATATTACAGCCACTAAATTTCACACACTGCACCTTTAAAGCTTTTGTTGATAAGAAAGATGTGTTTGCCGTTCTTCCGACAGGATTTGGTAAAAGTTTAATTTCCCAACTGGCCCCGCTGGTCACCAAAAAGACTAGACACAGTTGCTCAGCGCTATGTCACACGTTCCGTAGCTCTGATTGGTTGTATGTCTATCCAATTGCGTACAGAGGCATTTTGGTCTGCACCCATTGATAATGCCCCTTGGAAATCGAAAATGAACTGAGAGGTTCCAGCCGAATTGGTCTGGCGATGTCAGGCTAGTCTAGAGTCAATTTTTGCTGCAAACTAAATCCACCAGTCAAGGGTTTCAATTAGGAGCAGAAAATGGAAGCTTTAGTTTCTATTTGTCATTCAAGGATTGTCTTTACCCGGCTCTGAAGTTGTAAAAGGCCATTACAGACATGCTCTCGGATCTCAACGTCTGGGTCTCTCTGTGGAGGAAACAGAAACAAACAAAAACATTAAACAAATAAATATCAAAACAATGACGAAAATACGCTCCGATATCGGAGCTTTGCGTATTTGATATGACTTTTAATCTCGTCTCTTGGGTATCGGGGATTTTCCATGCTTTTGATTCCACAATTCTATGGGACTGCATTCGTACAAGGGGATATGAGCATAATTTCTTTCCTACCTGATTGAGGTGGCTCTTGGCCAGTGAGATAAGGCTCTGGTCGCTTGGAGAGCAAAATCGCACACCTACAGGGAGCAGTCTTTTCACGGCAGCCACAATGAGAGAGGTGTGCGCAGAATAGCGATCCCCTTTCCTCTTTGACTTCCTGTTCTCATGGTCCAAGGGCTAAACATTCAAAAACCCAGGAAGCGGGTTAGCAGCCTGCATGATAAACTGGGAAAGGGGTGTGACATGGGCATGACAACAGGTTGAAAAGCGCTAACATCATTGGAAACGCTGTGCTGTGACTTATTTTGACCCCCCCCCCCCCCCGCCCCCATAGGTTCTGTAGGGAGTTTACCCATGGTGATGCTCCTTCTAACATCCAGGGCAGCAAATAAAGACCTACTGGACATGCGATTTGTGCGTTTTCCGATGTGTTCACTGCTAACCTTGGACATCTTGTCATTGCTGTTGACCAGGAAAGCCGAGTTGTTGATTTCATTCTGGACCACGTAGTTCTGTTCCTCCCACTTGAAATTCTGTTGTGTTGTACATCAAGGGTGTATTACTTTGTTTTCTTTTGCTGTTGAAAGGATGCACCTTTTTCACAAAAAAAAAAAAAAAATGCCCCCTATACTCACATGAGACTTAGCCCAAAATGTAAAGATGTCGGCCACCATGCGGAACAACTGCTGAGCCTCTGGGTTGCACTCCTTTAACCAGCTGGCCCTGAAACAGGAAAATATGCCAACACTGCTATGAAGATTTATTGCATGAAAGCTTAAAAGGAACCATGGGAAATTATTATATAACCAATCTTCGCGGCATATTATTTGTCACTGTCCGGCAGAAACGTAGTTCCTATCAAAATGTAATTATAGTTGCCATTTTTTCTTTTATTATAATTATTTATTCATGTTTAGCTGTTTTCACTGAGGGACAGATTGCTTACACGAGTACTTAAGTGTGGAAATATTCACACAAATATTTGTCTTTATTCATATTCCAAACCTTTTAGCTGGTATGACATTAATCAACTCTCTTAATCAATAGTGTATGATAACAACGGTTTCACTATTGACATCGATTTGCAGTGCGGTGGCAAATCATGCATGTTATACATGGCCTGGGACTTTGGGACTAGCACCTATATGTATATCGTGTACTATATGTATTTATGTAGTACACGATGTTGGTCTCCTCACCGCTTGGAGTCCACGAAGGGGATGAGCAGCAGGTAGAAGGCGTAAAGGTCTCGCACCAGCATCATGAACTTCTCCTGTATGCGCAGCTCTGCCTCCGAGCGGTCGCTCTGCGACGCTGTGTCCGTCTTCATCCGCTCCTCCTCCTGCAGGATGCTTGCCGCCCGCTTCCTCAGCTTCTCCATTAGAGGCAGGAAATGGCTCTTAAGTAGGCCGGGGCAGGCCTTGCATATGATTGGCTGGGAGAAAACTGAGGAGAGGGAGAAGGCCGCACACCGATGGTGTGTGAGTCTAGTGAGTAAGATCCATGGGTATAAACCGCATTGAGCAGTGCTATACCTTTGAATGGGCCTTGTTCACCTAGCGGCCAAATGTTTTCCATATTGGTTCTAAATGCTAGCTGGTTGGGGGGAACTGAATGAAGCAAGATGAATTCAACACGATGAAGGATTAGTCAGAAATGAGCCGGGAGTGGTCTAAAATCTAAATTGGCTCGTAGTCACGTTAAACAGATATTCTCACCGAGTATTTCATTCACTAATAGCTGACAGACCACTAGGCCATTTGTAACAAATTACACTCAAATAATAGCTCTCATTACATGGCGCTGTTGAATACTCGATTCCGGACCGTTGCTATGGACGCTATTCCCAACAGAGAATCTAACAGACTATTTTTATTACATGAAGCAAAAAAAATGTGTGTTATATTTTGTGTCAAATGATCGATTTCTTAAGTAAGTAGCCGGGTAATAAGTGGTATAATGTACAGCGGTCATTATATATATAATATTATCATATTACATTATATATTTAGCAACTGCGTCTGCAAATTTCACATGCATTTTTAAGCTAGTAGCACCGTGTCAGTGGGCCAGCAGATGTGAGGATGCCAATGCAGAGTAGCAACATAACTTTCAAGGATGTCTGATTTCAGGAAGATGGCAAGTTTTGGTTACAATGTAAACTCGTGGCTGAAGGCCAACTCAACTGAGTTGTGCAAATTTCAACTGATTATTTAAAACTAAACTCGACAATGCCAATTATGGTACAATTTGCCAGCATTATCGGCTGGCCAAGGTTCCCCAGGCTGAGGCTGGATGATGCTGATGCTGGTGCTGACAATGTGGCAGTCCAGCTTAAGGAATATTTCCCGTCAGGATACTGCTCCACTTTCTTCTTTCCCGGATTGTGCCCAGTAGTTGCGGAGGCTACTCTTGCATCAATGGCCTGTTATGGACATTATTTGGCAGCTCTCCAATCCACCATCGGCGAGGAGATGGACAGCTGTGCTGCAGAGGCTGTGGTTTGTATACCCCTGTGACATCTCATTAAAACAATCTGCCCATATTTTGGAAACTATTTTCTTATTGTTTCGGCCATTGTAGAGGCATTTATTTAGATAGGCTAGTTATGTATGCACATGTTTAACTCCAGGCAAATATTTTTCAACATGCCTCCCAAGAAGTTGACCCCCATCGGCTCATTGGAGTACAAGGTGTCGGACAGTACGGCCCGAGGACTTCTTTTTGGGTGGAGGTAGCATGCTGTGGCGCCAGGGGGGCATTTGGAAATATATTTTCGAAAACTTGCCACTGGACACGCTGGGTCCCCTGGATCAGCAAACATGAACCCACAAAGATTTTCTTTGTCGGGATCGGTGCCATTTTTGTGATTTTTGGTTCCGGGGTTATGTGGTAAACACACGTACTCCATCCCATCATCATCCTTGCGGATTATAAAAAATGACCTGAAGAGTTCCCTGGTCCCTTCCCTGCGTCGTCTGGCCAAGTGCAACTGTATATCAAACCAGACCTTCCTTCACAAGGCTGCTGGGAGTATTTGGGGAGAGGAGCCACGAATAGGCTGGAGGTCAGTGCTGGTGAGGGGTGGGTGGTGGGCACTTCTGTCATTACCCTGTTTCCCGCCCATGCTGCTCATGAACTCTGGGTCAGAAATTACGTTATGGGCGGGGATGTGGCGATTAAGGCCCGCCCCCAGTGTGACTAAACTGGCTACACTGTATTCACCTCCTATTGAAGAATGGACAGATGCATACATGCAGCATGTTGTTCAGGGCTACCACATTGTAAGATGAAATATCGATAATCATGCCTTTAGACAACAGGAAGTCCTGAATCGTGTTCACTTCCCACTGGTTGTTCTTTGTGTTTTTTTTCATGTTTCTAGCTTCTATTTTGTTCAGTTCCTGCTCTGTTATTGTCCGATGCCTCTTGCTGGGTTTCATTGATATTGTATCAATAAAAACCTCCTTCCCATTCCTCATACGTTTTGTGTTCCCCAAAAAGGTTGAATGTTATGTTGAAATCCATATGGCCTTTGTCTTGTTTATTTATTTTAGCTAGTTTGTAATGTCAACACAAATAAAGTTGACAGTTATTAATGTTTCCTTGAGAGTATTTTGCAACGGCTTTGAACACGGCTCAGCCAATCATAATCAAGGGCCGGAACTATCCGTTTCATACGGTGAAGCGGTGATAAAACTGCTTCGATAGCAGTCGATAACTTTGGTTATCGAAAGTTAATCAACACCCCTCCACCCAGGCCATGGTATAATGCAAAATAACCCCCTTCAGAGTGATTCAAGACCTGTAAGTCCCCCGTCACCCTGTCTGGGTTTATTTCGCGACAATTGACCGGCTCGCCGTACATTATCCCTTACTTAAATCTCACCTCCGGCACTTTTAATGAAAGCGACACTACCTGCAAGCTGCTGCGTCCATTCCCCCTGGCCCTTTCCCAGGTGGTTGTGGAGGATGTGGAGGATGTGGCCCAGCAGAGCAGTGTCGCGGGGGACCAGGTGTGCCGATTGGGCCCGGGGGGCGCGCTGCCACCAGCGGGCCATGTAGCTGCACACCAGGGGCAGGGTGACCTCGGTGACGTGACCGTAGTGGGCCTGGCGAGCCCCGGCGCCGGCGGCAGCCAAAGTCTCGACCTCCCCCAGGGCCTGCTCCAGGGAGGGCAGCAAGGGACACAGCCCCTCCACGCCACCTGGTACCCCCAGGTCTGGAGGACACAGACAAGCAGAGACAGACTGAGTGTCTGGGTATGTCACTTGGCAATGTGTCGTTGGGTGTGTTTTGGAGCTACCTTGTCTCTGGGTGTCCGTCAGGGTGTGGTAGATGGAGCTGGGGTGGTCCTGAGTGAGGGCCGGCTCCAGTACGCTGACGGGGAATGCCCCGATCAGGGCGGCCAGACAGGCGCCCGCCTCCGCCCTCTGTCTTGGGACGGAAACATGTGGATGAGGGCGGAGCAGTAGAGAGACACGTCTCATGTTTACAAAACCCCCCGCTCCATCTCGTCATTTAGCTCAGCTCATGTCGATGTTGCCTTGTTTGTTTTTCTGGTGACTTTTTATCGTCAATTACTTAAAAATGTGTATTCGTCATACACTGATGTGTAAAAAAAAAGCGTTTGATAGGAACTCAATAGTTACTTGCAATTATGTGAAATCCACTAAAAAGAGTGCACTTTGATATATAATCTAGTTTAGCAAATTATTCTAGACATGCCAGACCAAACATTCATGCCAGCAACACACACGCCAGCCCGCAGTATCTCACAATGACATTAATAAAGGCTTACCCCTCCTCATACACGCGGCAGCTGGTGCCAAGACTGTAAAGGCAGTTGAGGATCCTGTAACAGTACACCTGAACGCTTCCCACTGCAAAGACAAGGTCAGACATAACGGTGATTCACAGGAGTCAATGTTTTCACCTTCGCTCTTCGCGCATTTCCACATGCGTAGTATTCCCGACATATGGCATACAAGTATGCCAGAAACATTTAGAGATTGCATCCAAAATACTAAATACCACAGGCTAGCACACAGTGTGTTTTGTCACTCCTCCAATCAAATCCTGACGGATCATTTCACATTCGTCCAATATTTTATCGACCCCACGCTAGAAAGCTGTACTGTTTTACTTTTTTTATAATGACCAAAATGATATAATACTCTCTGAATGCCACTTGGCCTTGACCTTAAACCTTGTGTAAGTGTGTGAGTGAACCCCCGGTTTCTGCTCGAATTCGAACACTGAGATTTAAAAAAATGTGTTTTGGGGAAAAAACGGGGGACATGTTATCCCCATGGTTACGACTTTGAGATACTTGATGATGAAGTGAGCGGCGTTGTTGTGTACGTGTGTCTCTCGGACGCGGACGTCATCCACATCCACACACACCTCGCCGCCGTCGTGACGCCGAAGGGTCACCTTCGAGGCACTTTGACGTCACAAAAAGAATGTTCGGAGAGTATAGAGAGTATACGTTGGGTGGGCGGACACTGGCAAAAACATTTTACACCTCTTTTAGTCATAATGACAAAAATGGCATAGATTACTATGTTGAAGATCATATAAGACATATTACCAGGTTTAAAACACACACAAAAAAGTAATTACACACTTAAGTTCCCTCCTCAGGGTTCAGCCAGTGACCTACCTACCCTCACCAGCTACAGGGGAGGCAGAAAGCGAGGACAGCAGCGCACGACGCACGAGAGGAAGACCGGAGGGAATGATGACTAAGATGATGGTAATGATGGCCGTTTATTATGAATGTAATGAGCGATTTCAAGGAAGGTCAAAAGATCAAAGAGGACGAAAATATGCCAGGGCATGAGATCTGAAAGCTGAGGAAGAGGACGATGGAGAGGGGGAGGAGGAACGGGCTATGTGTGTGTGTGTGTGTGTGTGTGTGTGTGTGTGTGTGTGTGTGTGTGGGTATGGGTTGGAAGGGGGCTTCCCTATGTGATTTAAGATTGTGGAAGCCAGCTGTTCCTTCCTGCTGCTTGGCATATGGCAAAGGTAACAAGGACTCTCTCTCTCTCTATCTCTCTCTCCCTCCCTCTCCCTCTCTCTCTCTCTCTCTCTCTCTCTCTCATCTGTTTGGATAGAGGGAGCCAAGCAGCCCTCTTTAGAAGTCATCTCTCATTCGATTTCTCGGTGTGATGCGAACACTGCATCTGACCACTCGCGGTTCAGATGGCTTCAGGTTGTAAGGATGAAACGAGGCGTGTATGTTCAAAGCAAATATATTGCAAAGATATACCACAAGAAGGCATTACATCCAAACACATTCAGAATTGGTATGGCAGTGTGGTAAATATGGGAAACATAATAAATACATCTACTACATATTTCTGATTCCACTCACATAATTCTTAGACACTTGGTTGTGCAGTAGTTGAATGTTTTTGAAATGTGCTCCAATTTGGACTGTATACTTCAGTTGATCATTTGTATGTCGCTTTGGATAAAGGCTTCTGCTAAATGACATATGAAGATATATTTGTGTATCTATATATATGTAGTCACCTTCTTTTGCCATGGATGTGTCTATGTAATAGCCAGCGCAATGAAAATACTTTGGCTTTGATTGGAGAGAAAACTGACAACCAAAAGGCTTTTGTTGTTTTCTTTTTTCAGTTTTTAACTATTAATGTTTGATGATGTTTTCTGCACTGTAAAGCCCAGTTCAGCTCAAATATTTGCAACAAGACGAAAGCAATTTTAGAACGCTGCAGCAGTGTGCACTGGCAGGTGGCAGAACATCTGAAGCCATGGCAGAAGCGGAGAGATTTAACTTGTCACATCGCAGACTGTGCTCTAGATTGGCAGTATTGAGACGGGGCAGATAATGGACCGCAACAGTGAAACACAATGACTTGTTTGCGACATTCCAAAAGTAAGCGACAGTACTTATTTTAATAAGGGGGAAAACCATAACAAGTAGAAAATATCCCTGTGTTGATATTTTGTTTCTCACCAGCGCACAGCGTTCTCTCTCCTGGTGAAGTAAAGTCCCTGAAGATTGTGTTTTGTTTATGGATAAGCCAGTGCATCGCCAGCTTCCAACTTCCTGCCGTAACGATAGCGTTAAGCACCCCGTCTCTGCCGCTGCAATAGCCACATACGGCTTTACATCACTGCCCGTTGCAGCCATGTTTATCTTCTCATTGCAAATCTTTAATCTGATCTGAGCTTAAGGTGACCTTGATTGTCCTGAAAGGCCCCCAAATAATAATATGTTATTATTACTACCAGTTTGAAAATCAATACTACCATCATAGTTCTGGTACAGTTGTGTTGTTTACCTAAGAGTAGGCCTGCAATGATTAGTCGATTAATCGATGAGTCGATCAGCAGAAAATTAATCGAGTCAAATTCTTATCGACCATATAGATCATTTATCAAGTACAAACCAAATAATACTTTAGTTTTGCTCGGCTGCTTGTCAGAAAAAGCAAGCAAATGTAAGACATAGTCGTTAGATGAGTGGACTATGAAAATAATCGTTAGTCGCAGCCCTACCCAAGAGGTCCTCTCCAGAGCTGTGGCTGCTGAGGTGCTGTGAGAGGGCGGTGAGGATGGGCAGCAGGGTGGAGGCGGTGTAGCCGCACACGGTGGCCAGGCCCCGCTGGTGCTGTGGACCCGGACCCCTGCCACGGGGGACTGCAGCCAAGGTCACGGAGAGGTGGTCCACCGTCACCTCCAGGTCAACGGCGGCCGCCTCGAAGAAGGAGCGCAGGGATGCCCGGATGTTCTCCGAAGAGGACTGCATCACGGTCCTGAGGAGGGAGGGGAGGTTGCTTTACATCGACTACAAATACTCTACATTACATTAAGTCATTGCTGTCTACATGGGCATATCTGTTTAACTAATTAATATTCCTTGACATTACTTAATGGATAATGTACAGCGAGCCGGTCATAATTGCAAAATTAGTAGCCGCTTTTTACACGGCTACTTACTAAAGAAATCATTAATTTGACACAAAATATAACAACCAAAAAATGATTGTATTGATTTAAAAATGATTTTATTGTTGTTAGATTCTACATACATTCTTCATAGCAGCAGTCTGTTATTCTAAGCAGCGGTCTGCTATTCAGAAATAACAGACCGTAATTGACCAATCAGAATCAATTATTCAACAAAGTTGTGCAATAAATAATAATATGATAACACTAACACGCATGATTATCTATTTATTATAAAATAACTTATGATCAGTGTGTGTGTGTGTGGGCGAAATATTCTTGTCCACAGCTAAACAAATAGCTGTGTGAGTGTGCTAGATTAAGCAGCAGTGTTTTTCCACAAGGCAATTTACATAATAGCGATTGATCTGCTGTGAAAGAACGAAAACTCAAAGACCAACCGCATGCGTTACGACATTGGGAGTTGTGGGTACTGATATCAGTGTTTCCATAGCTATACATAGACGCTGCATTGACTGCTTCGGCCAGTTGCTGCGATACATTGAGAAAAAAAAAGAGAAACTTTTTAAAAACTTTTTTTGTACTCTGCGTAGATCATAAACCCTTTAATATACAAACGACTCATTGAAATCGGTTGAGCAATGTAAAAGTAGCGCTTTTTATCTGGAAAAAATGCAGCTCCCCTGTTTACGGCACCGACGTTCACGTACGATCCAAAGGCCAATGCGGTGTCTATATGTATATATATATATATGTCTATGAGTTTATCATTGGATCAGTTACCCAGACTA
This sequence comes from Merluccius polylepis, assembly GCA_027122575.1. NCBI lineage: Eukaryota > Metazoa > Chordata > Actinopteri > Gadiformes > Merlucciidae > Merluccius > Merluccius polylepis. The sequence goes on from JAOPJH010000035.1 coordinate 12,060,750, forward strand.
AAATGAATGGAGTATGAGCTACTAACCTGGCATCCAGTGTCTGAGCCAAGACATGGAGGCAGCCGTTGATGGATGCGTCTTTACCTCCTGGGGCAAGAAACGAAGGAACAAAGGACAGGGGAGAGACGCACAGGCAGGGGGGAAAAAAACGAGACGAAAACACAAAAAACTGAAATATGCAAAAATGCATATTGTGAGCAGAGAAACAATGACATATCATCACATAGACATGCACACACACGCACACGCACACGCACACACACACACACACACACACACACACACACACACACACACACACACACAC
>JAOPJH010000035.1:12086396-12103022 GCA_027122575.1 Merluccius polylepis
ACACACACACACACACACACACACACACACACACACACACACACACACACACACACACACACACACACACTTTCACTGTTACATATGTGTTTGCTTGTCTTCAACATTCAAAACTGTTGGGCTTTCGCTGGTGTGTTTTGTCCCTGTTGGGCCACCATCTCGTCCCCACTTACCGCTGTTTGAGCCTGGATGTTTTGTCGTGGCTCTGGTCCTTGTGGTTAAGCTCGTCTCTGGATCCAGTGAAGCAATGGGCAGACTTCATCAGCACCTCAAAGTCTGGGTCCACCTTAAACTCTTCCATTTCCTTCCTGCCTATGAGAGCACAAGTGACAGTTAAGCCGGAAGGTTGAGACCACAAAGCCAAAACAGCTAAAACAGTGCAATGGGAGAGAGAAGTAGAGAATACTGATGCATTGAGGCTACATTTTCAGCAAGAACAAATGTACATTTTATCCTAATTTTATGTAAAATAGTCCCATGTGAAGCCCTTCCTACGTCATGTGGACTAGTTTTTATTCCAACAAATCTCTCCACCAGCTAAAATCACTGGTGAGCATATAGGGATGAGCTATTCCATTGCAGTTTGCTGTATTGACAGGTTGAAACTAACCTGCATAAACCTAACTACACGATATAAACCTAAACCAGTGCTGTTCTGAGCCAAATACACTATTCCCATATAAACCACTGTGACTCGTCATGGAGGTAGTGTGATAATTACTTGGCGACAAAGGGTTCGTAGTCCCCGGGAGAGCGCCCCCTGCAGGACTGGAGAGTACGGTGGCAACTTGAACAGACATGCTGAGTCGGTAGCAGCCCATCTCACTGCCTCCTATGTGAGGCGAAGTCATCGCACGCTGAGTCACCCTCAGGCTCGGGGAAGCGTTGGCCTTCCCACCATCTCTGGTGACCTGGAATAATCGGTTGAAAAAAAACATGTACGATTACGTGTATAATCACTTCCAATTGCACCCACCTGTAGGTGGCAGTGGTTCAGGAGGTAGTGCGGGTTGTATGACAGGTTGCTGGTTCGATCACCAGCTCCTCCTAGCTAAGTGTCAAGGTGACCCTTAGCAAGCCACCTGATCCTAATCGCTCCCGACGACCTGGCTGTTCCCTTGCATGGTTGACATGAATGCATGTATGAATGGGCGAATGTGAGGAATAATTGTAAAGCGCTTTGAGTGGCCACAGGTCTGAAAAGCGCTATATAAATGCAGTCCCTTTACTATTCTGATAACATGTAGGTCATTCAACATCTTTTTGCAAAGACATCGTTAACTTGCATTACACACTGTTAAATGCAAGTTAAATAGATCAATCAAATTCAATTGACACCAGTAAGTAAATCGTGACAAACCCTTATACATACACACTTTGGAAATAATTCTTGTCTTGTAGGAAGATCCGGCACCCACAACACACGCCCCTTAATACTCGTGTACGTGTGCAGACTCACCATCAGGTCACGGTGGTGGGGCAGGACGGAGGTGAACTGAGGCTGCCTCCAGCTCATCCAGAGTGCCGGCTCTCTGGCCATGTTGACGGCAAAGGGCTGGTAGCCCTCCTGGAGGCCGTGCAGGGCGAAGCACTGCAGTGAGCCACCCTCCATCCCCAGGTTCAGCCTCCCCGCCTGGTTCACCCCAACACTCACCACAGGCAGCAGGCCTGCGAGAGGATGTCAGGGGACCGATGATGGTATTAAAGAGGTAGCGGTAGAGCAAGATAACGGGATAGCAGAGATTTTGAACTCTCTGTCTGCACCCAGTGTAGCATGCGTGGTGCATTAGAAATATATTGATCTTTTCGTGAACTTTTAGTCGGGTTGTGATATGGACAATATCTTCAATCCTGATACAGGTCATTTAATATCTCGATAATGATATATTTCACCATATTGCATGTTTTCTGGTAATTCATAACCACATGGTAAAGCTTATTTTGTACACTCCCAGGTGAATTAAAAACATATTTGGTCATTTTTTCATTACTTTAAATGTAGCCTTTAAAACCGTGATAAAACAACACTTATGCCACATCACGATGTTACGATATCCAAAATATAAGCGTTGCCGTGTGCACACACACGGCAACGCTTGAAAGCCATTACCGCGCTCGAAATCTCGTCACGCACCGTCTGCAATGTCAAAGTCTTGGGCGGCCAGCTCCGAGCCCTTGTGGTCGAGCAGCACCTCTCCGTTGAGGCTGACCACCATGGTGCGCTGGGTCATGTCCAGCAGACAGCCCACCACGTCGCCCCTCTTCCAGGGACACCCCAGGGGCTCGCCCCCCTGGTGGTACCACTGGGCCTGGAGAGAATCCCCAAAACCTTACTTCGTACATGTCGTCGATGTTGTCGAACCCAGGCGGACAATGAAAACCTTTTCACTGCAGCACCACATTGTTTCTTCAGAATGGGATTTTCTAGTTTGTTTTTTATTTTTTTCCACATACCACATTGATTTTGAGAGAGAGAGAGAGAAAAAATCCCATGGTCGACTCAAATAAATCCGAATATTGAAGTGTCTGCTGTGGTGAAAAGGTTACACAGTGGCAAAGAGGCTTAAGTAGCAAATATGGATCTATGGATTTGTTTTTTAAATGAATCATTCATAAAACAGCCAAGACGTTCACCGCTCACCGTCGAGCCATCGAAGACGTAGGCCAGGTCGTCGGAGCCCAGCTCTCTGTCTGGGGAGCAGCTGGGTCGCGCCCAGCCCACCCTCATGTCCCCGGACGTCAACACCTCGAACTCAAAGTACCAGCGGCCCTCGGTCACCGCGTAGCGCCGATCAGTGCGAAACATCCGCCACCTCTCAGCGGAGGGCAGACAACATGGGTCCCTCAGTGCAGCTGCAGTCCCAAAGCAAGAAAATAGGACATTAAAACAAATGATAATATCAAATATAATATAGACCCTGCAAACCGTCGCTGGGCGGAAATATTGTATCTTCGTAATTTGTAATTTAAAAAAAAATGTATTTAGCAGCAGGCAGTTGTTTGGAGACAGTCTTTGGTTGTTTGCAATGCAAGAGCCGCAATGAAGAATAAAGAACTGGTTGTTTGAATAAGTGCTGAATAAGCATTTTCTTTACTCAAGAAACACTGAGTCTTATAAAGGCTAATGTTTTATGTATTTGAGGCCTGAGGCGTGGGAGCGGAGAAGAGTGCAGGCAAACCACGGCATGTTGGAGTGCAATTTAGTCTAGCATTAGCCTTTTTCAATAGCCTGTTCATAGCACTTCAGCTTTTATCACAAGAAATATTGCCCAAATGTATTCAACGACAGGAAAAACTGAGTGCACACATAGCTATATATGCATATATATACTTCTATTGGACATTGAAGCTAGTCAATATTTATGTATAAATAATACATTATTTCAAAATGATTAAATACTAAAATAATATAACAAAATAAAATACATAACTACGCTAAAATAATATGATATTCAATAGCCCGTTTCTATTGGGGGAAAAAAATAGACACTATTGCACTTACACAACCATCTGTTGTGTGATGTTTGTCTAACTGTTCATAACACAGTGTCTCCTCTATGAAAGACGCATCATTATGAGGTGATGAGGGTGGTGAGTGAGTGGTGGGGAATACCCAGCTGCTCCAGGTCGAGGGGTTCCAGGCTGTATCCATAGGCCAGCAGGGTGCAGATCACCTCCCGGGCGCTGTCTCGGCCTGCCCCTCTGCTCGGCTCCTCTAGCAGGCCGTATGGCACCAGCTGAGGACTCCTCTTGGCCTTGATGTCCTGAACACACCGCCACACACAGTCAACTCACAGTGGGAATGCAAGGAAAACTAAACACATGGAAATGTGTCAGTAATGTACAGCCATGTCATTATTGTGAAATAAACCCCCACAGGGTGATGCAGGACCCCAACACGTCTTGACTCACCCTGAACTTACACATATAGACGCAATAATGACCAGCTCACTGTACATTATCATGCTTATTACACGGCTACTTACTAAATAAAAAAACATCTCTGTTAGATTCTATGATTGGAGAACTGCATCCATAGCAACGGTCTGTTATTCATCGACTTCAAGTTATGATAGAACCTCAATTTGAACCTCCCTTCCAATACAACCCTTGGACACATTGTTTTTCATTTTAGATGAGATTACCACAAAACTACCGTTTGCCCTGCATTTTAATATGTGATATTATTGCTCCTCTAATACTGGAAATACAAATATTGTAATATGTATTCTATTGTAACTTTGTGCATACTTTTTGATATTGATACTTTGTTGTAATGTCTGCTGCCGTTAAGACCAAATTTCTCTCTCTCACACACACACACACCACAACAACTAAAGCTACATTGAATATATTACATTCACATTTTCTCGGTCCCAAGTGAAGTGTCTGGTGGTCTGGTGGTGAGCAGCATGTACCTGTTGGGCTCCATAGGTCCACCCCTGCCGGATGAGCTCCTTGGCCCAGGCGTTGTGCTCATTCTCTGCCAGGGAGTCCACGGCGGTCTCCAGGGCCGAGCACAGCGCCATCTGGCTCAGGTCTAACGGGGCAGGCCGGTAGCCGCTGGGCTGCTCATATCTCATATCACAAATCACCATCAATTAGAGGGGAATCAATATGTCTGGATCCTAGCTGCCAGACTGACGGATGACAATGAGTCCGCCAGTCTGTTTGAAAGCGTGAGTGTGAGTATCTGTTTTTTGACATTCACAGTTGCCATTCATGTTAACGAGGACGAATCATGTCCGTCATTCTTGATGAGTGGAAGTAATATCTTAGGGTGCGATCTAGCATTACAGCGGACATGTCTATTCTGCTGTAATACCTACTTTGCCGAAAGCCGTAGGCATTGAAGGTGTTTCTCCGCTTGGTCGTCAGCCAGCCCGATGTGGAAACCAAGAGCGAGGAGTGTCCTTGAGGTGAAATAATGTTTCATCAGACAATGCTGGCGAACTGAGCGGGGTTGCAATGCCAACACTGCGAGTGCCTTGAAATCCTTTTTTATCAGTCATCAGTTAGAATTTAATCTAAAGCTTCCTGACTGAAGTATTGAAACGTACTTGATAGTGACCTGAGCCATTTGACGGTTCTGGTTCTTCTCCTTCTCAGGAAGCTTGGGGAACTCTACCAGGCAGGGGTCAAACCTCTTAATTTCATCTCTCACCTGGAGACCAAAAAAAAAAAAACGCCAACGTCTTTGAGACACCAAGCCAGACTGTATGTAGTTAGTGCAGAAGATGTAGTAAGACATACAGAGGGTCAATCAGAAGTTAATCAGGTTAACTATATTCATTGGACATTTGCATGTAGCATGCAGCCAGCACAATTACAGCGGTGCGTTAGCTCTAACGGGAGGAGATAAAACAGTGGCCACGCAGTTCTACTACCACTCAGCAATCTCGAGTCATTTCGTTATGGACATCGTGAGGACAAGCGAAGTTAAGACAGATAGGTCTGTAGTACTATGCATCATTGCTACCATAGTGCTCTAATTGCGTTGCTCTTACAGGTCCGTACGCCCAGCCCAGTTCTATCTTGTCCATGGACCAGAGTTCATGGATATTCTCAGCCAGTCTTTCCCGGATGTGTTCCAGTTGTGCAGGCAGTTCCACCTATAGACATAATTTGAATAAACCAAGGGAAGCTTTTAAAAACAATCCAAATGAAAGCACTATTGCCTCTGAACCGTGTGATGAAATATGTCAAATATGAAAGAGCTGACAAAGCAGTTCTATTGAGGAGACACATCTTTGTATTTGTACTTTTAACAGCCTATCAGCCTATTTACAAAATAGGCTGATGCTCTGTGCTTGACAGCCAAACAGAAACCCCACAGCATGTAAAGATGCACTTATCCTAAAACTAGATCAGCCTAACATTTCCACCCCTATGGGTTCAAGGCACCCATGTGTACCTTGCTGATGTCCACGGGTGCGGGGGTGAAGGTGGGCGGTACCAGAGCCATGGCGGGGCCCAGGAGCTCCCGCCTCCCGTCCTGAGGGTCCAGGGTGTAGCATTGGCAGGGCTCCACCTTCAGCTTGGCCCCCCTGGGGAGCAGGGCCTCAGAGCACGGGGCAAAGCCCGGCGGGGGCAGGAAGTGGAACTCCCCGTGCCGTCCTCCGAACAGGAAGCGCACCCTGGTGGTCAAAGGTCGGACAGGAAGGATAAGGAGTTTGAGCTTATGGCTCTGACAAAATTGTGTTGACATACTCAATAATATATTGGCATCAGAATGCAATGCTTCATCACCAGGGTCCAAAATGAACTTTTGAAATTTGTACCTGCCAGAGTGGAAAAATCTACTGGCCAAGCAATTGTTATAATATGTAACCCTGAATTTTTATTTACCTGCCAAATTGTCAAAAACTATCAGCCATTGGCTAGTGGCAGGTGTTCATTTTGGACCCGATTCATCACTGATGGGTAAAAGAGGAGCAAGAATGGGTCAAGAGGGGCTATAACCTTTAACCAAAAGGTTATAGGTTCATCCCCCATGGCTGCAGTTTACCAGTCTTTGATGCTCAACTACTACCTGCTCATTAATGACATGTATTTTTAAAACGCACTCAGTCAGTCACTTTGGATAGAAGCATCTGTTAAAAGACTAAATAGCAAATAATAAGTACTACATGCGTGTCGTAACGGACGCCGGTGATTTCATACTGACCTGACTCCAGCGGAGACGCTAACCACAGGGTACATCAGACCGTCGGTGTTGAAGTTCTCCAGCATGCCCTGGACGGGCAGCCCGTTGACCCGGAAGGAGATGGAGTGTGCCAAGAGGTCAAGGCAACAGCTGACCACGTCATTGTCTCTTAGCAGGTGAGGGAAGGGAGAACTTGCCCGGCGACAGACACAACCTGCACAGTACACCGTTAGAGGTCTAGAGGGGGTTACTTCAACTGTTAAATAATTCAGTAATGGTGGTTATTAATTTCCCAGCGTCCGTCGGTGTCTTTGGCCGACTGCAGTTTTGATTTAATTTTGGAATGACGCTTGTCAAATCGAGTGCTAAGTGAATGCAGCGTTTGAGTGAGCACTGATCATCATCAGTCAGTAAATGCTCATTTCACCCTTCAACTGTTTCCCATCTGTGTGTACCGACACCATCCGAAATAAGCGAATTCTTTATTCAAATTGGTATCCATCGTGAATAGAGAGCCTAAGTCCCTTGCGTTCCAATGGACCACCATGGGAGCTTATTTCGGGAAAAAAACAAATTATTTATTGATCCCGTTTGAGTTGTGCCATGAATTACACATATGTTTGTCAACTGAAAAAAAAGATCATTTTGCAAGTCAAGAAAGTCGCAGTTTGTCCTAAAACCGTGGAAGTATAATAGTCTGCGAAAATTCTTAATTAGAAAGACTACACACCCAAAAGTTGTGTAAGTGACGTCATAACTCTCTACAGGCTACACAGAGCCGCTGAAGCTAACGTTAACGCGATGCCTGTGTGCTTTGTACCGGGATGTAGTCAGACGAGCAATCGGTCCTGCTCGTTCTTTCGCTTCCCAGCTGATAAAAGCCAGGAGTTGCTGGATACACTTTCTTGACATCATGAGTAATTCATGGCACAATTCAAACCGAATTAAAACTAATATTTGTCTCTTGTGGTTGACAACTTTTTCCAAAATAAGGTCCCATGGAGGACAGCGGAAGGGGAGGGACTTAGGCTCTCTATATTATTTTTCTTCCTTTTTCCCCACCTGACCAGAGATGAAGCCCGTCGAAGCCGTACGAGTAGAGGTCATCTCCCACCCCGTTGCTCCCATAGCCCTCCCCGGCCGTGGGCCAGGGGTTGTATCCCTCAGTGCAGGCCCAGCCCACGCGCAGGTGGGTGGGCTCGGCAGTGAGGAAGGGCTCCACGTGGTCCACAGCCAGCTCGTAGTACCACCTGCGGTGCTGCGCCGACCCCTCGCCCAGGGCCAGAAATACGTTGGGCCTCATGCTTTTGGGTTGGTGGTTGGTGTGGTGGTAGACAAGACAAAGACAAAACATGACGTGGCGCTTCCATGGTGATTTGAATGCAGCGGGTATGGGCGTAGCTAGCTCTGGCAGGACACTCTCATCATGCGGTCAATTTAAGACCTTTCATCTCATAGTTAAGTGGCAAAGTTAAGTGCTGAGCTAGATTTCTGCTTTGGTTCTGCTCTGTATTGTATGTAACCTACACAATGGGTTGAGATATCTGATGTATACCTGTTACGTGTCCCTCCTATGGTGGCCAACTAGTTGCCTGACAGTGGCTCTTGGCTACACCTTGTGGTTGCCACCGCTAGGTGGAGGTCCTGAGTGGGAGGCGGGGCCTCCACTATAAAAGCTCTACACACCTGCCATGGTGTGGACTTCTTTTCCGAGAGACCTTGCTGGATGCGTTTTGGCCTTGTTTACTGCCGGTTCACCCGTGTCCATTCTCCCCTCGCTGCCGCTACCACGCTACTTGTCTTTTTGGCATAATTGTTTGCCTAGTTATTATTAAATACAACCATTTTCAGTTAATAAATCCCCTAGATTTTGAGCCCTTTTTGTTGTCTCTCTTATGTTCGGTTTCAGCCGTAACATAATTGGGCGCTCGTCCGTTCTTTAATTTGACCTTTTTTTGAGGCATTTTTTCAAGAAGATCCAACGACGTTTGTAGGTTTTGGCAATTATCTGTTTTTGCATACACCCTTAGTTAGATAGTCACTGTTTGTTGTTTTCTGCTTTATTTTTGGGTGGTAGCCCTATTTAGCACGCCCGGGTTTGATGATTGACCGACCATAGTCTTTTGTTGAGCGGACGGGCCTGCACGCTAGGTATCGGAACCACCTGAAGACCTTAGACGGTGAGGTATTTAGGGCTGTTTTGTTTTGCTTTACTCTTTTTGAAGTTATCAAGTATCTACTGGGTGTGGAAGCTTTCTGATTGCCATTTTAAATAATACAAGTCATTTGTGTTTTTTTAAAGTTCTATGAACTTTATTTGAATTGCACAATTGAAGTTGTGGGCCGATATTTTTTGTCTTGCAAGCGTAGTACTGGTGTTTCGTCCCTATCCTTCATTTATGCCAGCCGTGCTGGTATTTCGTGCTTTATAAGGCTTTTTGTAGGTGAACCTGTGGTCATGTTTTTTGTGACCACTTTTTAAAATTTTAAAACTGATATTCGTTTTGTAGCCTTTGAATCAGTCTTTCAACATTTTGATATTCGATTTTCTAATAATATTTAGTTATCGAATCTTATTGAATTGAATTGCATTTGGCATAGCAAAATGTCATTATTTGATGACTTCATTGTGTCGCCATCTGTGGAGATTCTCTTTCAGTGTACAAAAACTCAGTTATTGGAGTTATCAGAGAAGTACCAAGTACCTCTGTCGAACACTGAAAAACGTTTAAAAGACACGACCTTAGCTGCTTTAATCGAGGGTCTTGTCGCGCAGGAACTCTTGCCCGAAACGGCAGCTGAAGCAAAGCCACCGCAGAGTAGCATTAAGGAGATTGAACTCCAAATTTACAAGAGCCCACGTTACGTGAAAAGGAGCTTGACAATGAGCATGAAAAATTGCATGTTTCAGCTTGACAAGAAGAGCTGAAAAACACCTTAGAATTAAAACGATTGGAATATGAAGCTAGAAGGTGGAGTCAAGTGGCGCCGCGTGATGAGTTTCAAGTTAGTCGGTATATTAAAATGGTTCCTGACTTCACTGGTAAAGAGGTGGAGAAATATTTCCCTCATTTCGAACAGGTTGCAATTACTTTAGAGTGGCCTAAGCAATATTGGACGCTCCTACTGCAGTGTGTGTTGAAAGGCAGAGCTCAGGAGATTTACTCTGTCCTTCCTCTTGAGGATAGTGCGGATTATGATAAAGTGAAAGCTGCAATCTTAAATGCCTATCAATTAGTACCGGAGGCATATAGATAGAAATTCCGTCATTATAAGAGAACAGACAGACAGACTTATGTTGAATTTGCTGCAGAGAAAGCTAATTTATTTGATCGATGGTGCCAGTCAGAAGGGGTTAATTCCATGGGCAAGCTCAAGGAATTAATCCTAGTTGAGGACTTTAGTAACTGTTTACCTGATAATGTGTCTACTACGACTACAATCTCACAAGCGGCCTGTCTCGCGGATCAGCATGCGTTAACCCATGGTGTGTATAAGGATCAAAATCGTTTTAAAAGCCAATCTCCTGCATTTAATTATTTTTACAAGACACCAAGGCCATTTGATTCGAGAATGCAGAGTCCATCTGACTCAAAGAGTCCAAGTGTTCCAGTTGAAACGGAGCATAGATTCTGCAACTATTGCAAAAACCCCGGCCATCTTAAATCCGATTGCATTAAACTAAAAAAAGAGGCAGGAAAAATCTGTTGTAGCCATGACACCTAGTCACAACAGCAAGGCAAAATAGTATCTCTCTTAAGCCCGTCGGCACTGCAATCTTGAAGGCTCCGGCTACCTACGAGCCTTTCCTCACTGATGGGGTTATATCAGTCGCTGATGGTCAGTCTGCGCCTGTGCACATCTTACGCGATACGGGTGTGGCCCAAAGCTTCATTTTACGGGACCTATGGCCGTCTGAGAAAACTGCCACTGGCAGTAGTGTTCTTGTACAAGGGATTGAGATGGGGTTCATTAGAGTGCCTCTTCATCGCGTGTGTCTGAAATCCGAGTTAGTCAGTGGCGAAGTAGTTGTAGGGGTAAGATCCTCATTTCCTATTCCTTCGGTGAACTTTATACTGGGCAACGACATTGCAGGCACGAACGTGTGGAGTCGAGGTGAGGTACTACCGGAAGTGATTGCTGCACCACCTGTGCCAGTGGGCATGGATGATTGTGCACCAAATTTCCCGGATGTGTTCCCTGCCAGTGTGGTCACACGCGCGCAGAGTAAAAAGCTAACATCGATTACTCCCGTTGACCTTGACTTGAGTGACAGCTTTGTAGCCCTGCCGGAAAAGTGTGACAGACTTTTTGAGAAACTACAGCAGTCTGTTCCTAAAGTTAAAATCATTCAAAATAACACTGCTAATATTTCATTGTCACGTGATAAATTGATATCGTTGCAAAAGTCTGATCCCACTCTTGTATCTTGTTTCCAGGCTGCGCTATCGGATCCTAACGGTGCGTCGGAGCCGTGCGCATTCTTCATTAAGGACGGTGTTCTAATGAGAATGTGGAGACCGCGCCTTAACGAAGAGTGGGTGAGTATAGAACTGAGATTCTCAGTGTTGCGCACGATGGTCTAGCCGGTCACATGGGCATGACTAAAACATATAATCAAATACTCCAACACTTCTTTTGGCCAGGTTTGAAGCGTGACGTTGCCAGGTATTGTAAATCGTGCCATGTATGCCAGGTGAGTGGCAAGCCGAACCAGGCAATTACACCTGCTACATTGCAACCAATACCTGCCATTGGTGATCCCTTTGAACATGTAATCATTGATTGTGTGGGTCCGCTACCGCGGTCGCGGAGCGGCTACCAATATTTATTAACTGTAATGTGCACTGCCACTCGTTTCCCAGAGGCTATTCCTTTAAGGAAAATTACAACACGATCCGTGACTAGGGCTTTATTAAAGTTCTTTGCATTCGTTGGTCTGCCAAGGATCATTCAGAGTGATAGAGGAACGAATTTCACTGCTAAAATGTTTTCACTAGTCATGAAGTCACTGCACATTAAACATCGCTCTTCTAGTGCTTTCCACCCAGAGTCCCTTTAGGCGCTTTAGAACGCTATCACCAGTCGTTCAAGTCCATGTTGCGGGCTTATTGCCTTGAAGTCGGTGGAGATTGGGAGGAGGCTGTGCCTTGGCTGCTTTTCACATCGCGGGAAGTAGTGCAAGAGTCCCTAGGATTCAGTCCCGCTGAATTATTGTTTTCCCATAACGTGCGCACTCCGTTATCTGTATTAAAAGAACAGTGGTTGAGTGCACCTAGCTCTCGTAGTGTTGTTCAGTTTGTTAATGACTTTCGTTCCAGGCTACACAGAGCTTGTGAACTCGCCCGGCAAAACCTCCAAGAGGCGCAATTTAAAATGAAAACCTGGTACGACCGGAAAGCACGTTCTCGTTCGTTCGTGCCAGGTGACAAGGTACTTGTACTGCTCCCTGTGCCTGGTGCTGTATTTCAGGCCAGATACAGTGGGCCGTATACAATAAAGGAGAAATTGTCCAACCTCGATTATGTACTGTCCTCCAGACAGGCGACAGCACACTCGGGTGTGCCACATCAATATGCTTAAGCCATATTTCGGTCGTGAGTCGCCTAGCCAGTCTGTGTCCAGCGACTCGGCCACTCTGCTCACTGCGCTGACCGCGAACGAAGACAGCGTTGCGGCCCCCTCACGGTCGATTATCATGGGTCGCTTAAAAAACTCCGGAATGTTGGCTATTCTTGAGGAGCAGCTACTGCATTTAACCGACACAGAGAAAAACGACATTGTTGCTTTGATCCGTGATTTTCCCGAGCTAACAGGAGATGTCCCAACCGTAACCTCAGTGTTAAAACATGACATTGATGTCGGGACATCGGCTATAATTAAACAGCATCCGTACAGGGTTAATCCGGTGAAACGTAACCTATTAAAAAAGGAAATTGACTACATGCTCTCCAATAATATCGCTGAACACAGTTCAAGTCCATGGAGTCTTTTAGTTCTTAAAAGTGATGAATCACACCGCTTTTGCACTGATTAAAGGCGCGTCAATGCTGTAACCATTCCTGACAGTTATCCGCTGCCGCGAATGGACGACTGTGTTGACCGTGTTGGCTCCGCGCGGTTCGTCACTAAGCTGGACCTCCTAAAAGGTTCAACTGACGGACCGAGCTAAAAAAATCTCTGCTTTTGTCACTCCTGACTCATTCCTGCAGTACACAGTCATGGCATTTGGGATGCGCAATGCACCAGCATGCTTCCAAAGGCTGGTGAACATCATAACTAAGGGCATGGTGTGCAGCATATTTGGACGATCTGATTCTATACAGTGAATCGTGGTCTGTTCATCTCCAGCAGCTTCAGGATCTTTTCGGTCGTCTGTCCGAAGCGAACCTCACCCTCAATCTTGCAAAATGTGAGTTTGGCAAAGCCACCGTTACATACTTGGGTCGGGTTGTTGGTAATGGCCATGTACTACCCGTGATGGCCAAGGTAGCAGCCGTCCAAGACTACCCAGTGCCTGTTAACCGTCACGAACTGCGACGTTTTCTTGGGATGGTCGGGTATTATCGTGACTTTTGCGTAAACTTGTCATCTGTTGTAGCTCCTCTCACCGACATGCTGAGTCCCAAAGTGGATTATGTGTGGTCTGAGGCATGTCAGAAAGCCTTCGAGAATGTGAAAGGCCTTCTGCTCTCTACTCCTGTTCTTGCCACTCCCGATTACAACAGCCCATTTAGTTTGTCCGTGGACGCGAGCGATGTCGGAGCGGGAGCTGTCCTTTTACAGCGTGGTGCTGATGACCTCGACTACCCTGTATCATACTTTTCCAAAAAGTTCAGCAGTGCCCAACAAAATTATTCGACCATTGAAAAAGAGACCTTGTCTCTCGTCTTAGCGCTTCAACATTTCGAAGTTTACTTGGGTGGGTCGTCTCACCCCATCTTGGTCTACACTGACCACAACCCACTCAAGTTTCTCAACCGCATGTATAATTCAAACCAACGGCTCATGCGGTGGAGTTTAATTTTGCAGCCGTTTTGTCTTCAAATTGTCCACATCCGTGGAAAAGATAACGTATTGGCTGACGCGTTATCTAGGTGTAGTAATTGACAGCGCAAACGTGAATGTTTGATTACTTTGATTACTGTTTCGTTACTCTGGTTGAGATAATCTTAGCTTAACCCTTACATTCGACGCGTTGTCATACCTTAAATAGATAAAGCTATTTAAACCTCATAGTAAGTATAGGAGGCACAATGCATTCCTGCTTTACTTTATTTTTCCAAGCTCGAAACGCTGGTTCTGACTCTGTAAAGGAGACTAGTAATTGTTCTAACTGATGGCTTGTCTCACAGGCAGTAGGCTGCAGTTTAAATTAAATTGAATAGCCTACTTGTTTAAAATAATAATAATAATTTTAAGAAGAAGGGTAAGTGCTGATGCAAGTGTGACTGTTAAAGTGGAGCCTACGTTGCTGCAAGTGCAACGTAGTTAAATATTGTTGGCTTTTTTTTTTTGTGTGGTATTTTTGAATGATGCTATTACATGGATTTAGTATTTGAAATAACCTGTGCCATGCTCTTCCCCATGGGCCCAGTGCACAGTAGAATTTTTTTTTTTTACATCTGTTTAATTATGAATTCTGTAAAGAGTTCTTGTTGATGTTGTACGTGATGGTACCATAAATGGCGACAAGTCACCATCTTAAGGGGGGAAGTGTTACGTGTCCCTCCTATGGTGGCCAACTATTTGCCTGACAGTGGCTCTTGGCTACACCTTGTGGTTGCCACCGCTATTACCTGTGCCTATTATCTTTCACCTGTGTCCAGGTGGAGGTCCTGAGTGGGAGGCGGGGCCTCCACTATAAAAGCCCTACACACCTGCCGTGGTGCGGACTTCTTGTTCGAGAGACTTGCTGGATGCGTTTTGGCCTTGTTACTGCCGGTTCACCCGTGTCCATTCTCCTCTCGCTGCTGCTACCAACGCTATTTGTCTTTTTGGCATAATTGTTTGCCTAGTTTTTGTTAAATACGACCATTTTCTGTTAATAAATCCCCTAGACCTTAAGCCCTTTTTGTTGTCTCTCTTATGTTCGGTTTCAGCCGTAACATAATTGGGGGCTTGTCCGTTCTTTAATTGGACCATTTTTATTAAGGCTATTTTTGGCGTCTTTTGAGGCATTTTTTTCAAGAAGATCCAACGACGTTTGTAGGTTTTGGCAATTGCATACACCCTTAGTTAGATAATCTGTTTGCTGTTTTCTGCTTTACTTTTGGGTGGTAGCCCTATTTAGTTTTGCTGCAGAGAAAGCACATTTATTTGATCGATGGTGCCAGTCAGAAGGGGTTAATTCCATGGCCAAGCTCAAGGAATTAATCCTAGTTGAGGACTTTCATAACTGTTTACCTGATAATGTGTCTACTTATGTTGCCGAGCAGAAAGCGGAGACAATCTCACAAGCGGCCTGTCTCGCGGATCAGTATGCATTAACCCATCGAGTGTATAAGGATCGAAATCGTTTTAAAAGCCAATCTCCTGCATTTAATTATGACACCGAGGCCATTTGATTCGAGAATGCAGAGTCCATCTGATTCAAAGAGTCCAAGTGTTCCAGTTGAAACAGAGCAGAGATTCTGCAACTATTGCAAAAACCTCGGCCATCTTAAATCCGATTGCATTAAACTAAAAAAGAGGCAGGAAAAATCTGTTGGCCTAGTCACAACAGCAAGGCAAAATAGTATCTCTCTTAAGCCCGTCGGCACTGCACTCGCGAAGGCTCCGTCTACCTATGAGCCTTTCCTCACGGATGGGGTTATATCAGTTGCTGATGGTCAGTCTGCGCCTGTGCGCATCTTACGCGATACGGGTGCGGCCCAAAGCTTATTTTTATGGGACCTCTTGCCGTTGTCTAAGAAAACTCCCACTGGCAGTAGTGTTCTTGTACAAGGGATTGAGATGGGGTTCATTAGAGTGCCTCTTCATCGCGTATGCCTGAAGTCCGATTTATTCTGTGGCGACGTAGTTGTAGGGGTAAGATCCTCATTTCCCATTCCTTCGGTGAACTTTATACTGGGCAACGACATTGCAGGCCCGAAAGTGTGGAGTCGAGGTGAAGTACTGCCTGAAGTGATTGCTGCACCACCCGTGCCAGTGGGCGTGGATGATTGTGCACAAAAGTTCCCAGATGTATTCCCTGCCAGTGTGGTCACACGCGCGCAGCGTAAAAAGTTAAAATCCATTTCACCCGTTGACATTGACTTGAGTGACAGCTTTGTAGCCCAGCCGGAAAAGTGTGACAGACTTTTTGAGAAGCTACAGCAGTCTGTTCCTAAAGTTAAAATCATTCAAAATAACACTGCTAATATTTCATTGATACGTGATAAATTGATATCGTTGCAAAAGTCTGATCCAACTCTTGTATCTTGTTTCCAGGATCCTAACGGTGCGTCGGAGCCGTGCGCATTCTTTCTTAAGGATGGTGTTCTAATGAGATTGTGGAGACCCTGCCTTAACGAAGAGTGGGGCACGGTGTAACAAATTGTAATACCAACTGAGTATAGGACCAAGATTCTCAGTGTTGCGCATGATGGTCTAGCCGGTCATATGGGCGTGACAAAAACATATAATCGAATACTCCAACACTTCTTTTGAAGTCGGTGGAGATTGGGAGGAGGCTGTGCCTTGGCTGCTTTTCGCATCGCGAGAAGTAGTGCAAGAGTCCCTAGGATTCAGTCCCGCTGAATTATTGTTTTCCCATAACGTGCGCACTCCGTTAACTGTATTAAAACAACAGTGGTTGAGTGCACCTAGCTCTCGTAGTGTTGTTCAATTTGTTAATGACTTTCGTTCCAGGCTACACAGAGCTCGTGAACTCGCCTGGCAAAACCTCCAAGAGGCGCAATCTAAAATGAAAACCTGGTACGACCGGAAAGCACGTTCTCGTTCGTTCGTGCCAGGTGACAAGGTACTTGTACTGCTCC
>JAOPJH010000035.1:12246941-12257164 GCA_027122575.1 Merluccius polylepis
CCGCGCGGCCGCCCCCCCCCCCCCCCCCCCCCCCCCCCCCCCCCCCCCCCCCCCCCCGGGCGGGGGGGGGGGGGCGGCGGCGGGCGCGTTGGCATGGTGTGCATATCAATAGCGTGTTGTCCATACACTGCCACTTCCCATATGTCACTGTAATTCCCTCCCCTCGGTGTCCAAGGACATGAAAGGAGAGTCGTTCGGGATGTGGCTGCGTAGTTGCATCGAGACCCCTGTCTCACTGTGTTAGCGGAAAGCTAACCCACTGAGACAGGGAGAGAGGGGGGGGGGGGGGACGACTTTGGGTAGCCCACCCTCAAACCCCATCTCCCTGCCTCCCGAAACGCTTTGAG
Source organism: Merluccius polylepis (assembly GCA_027122575.1). Taxonomy (NCBI): domain Eukaryota; kingdom Metazoa; phylum Chordata; class Actinopteri; order Gadiformes; family Merlucciidae; genus Merluccius; species Merluccius polylepis. The sequence continues at coordinate 12,247,289 of JAOPJH010000035.1, forward strand.
CGAAAACTAGGAAGTGACTGGGGAGGCGACTGGTGTGCGTGGCGTGATGGACAGACACAATCTCTCCGTTTTCCTGCCCCTACACATCTGTCAGGGCCTGTTACACTTTTTTTTTTCAAGGCGCCGTGCAATGCAGTGACAGAGAATGATATACACACTCTAAAGTGGGGTAATTGTAGTCCTCGGCGATGGGAAAACATCCATTCAAATGAGAGGCGAAACAGCTTGCTTATTTAATGCATTATCTTGGGAACATTCTTGACCGCTATTTTTGAAAAGAAAAGGACACAAAAATGTGCTGGTGGTGATTTCGTTCAAAAAGACCACTTGGGAAAATGATAACCCTTAATGTTAGGGTCTGAAATGTTTCATTTCACAAACTGCACATTTCGCATTGACTGGCACGAGTTGGAAAATCAACAGCGGAATGTTTACTTGGCTAATGAAGACTGGATAGAGAACCAGAGGGGAGGAGCAGGAAGCGAAAACATAAAACAAGAAGAGGATTCATTTTTCTTTTGTTATACAGCACCAACAGAATGACAATAACAGACTGGAGCGAAGAGTTCAAAGTGTAGCTTAAAGTCCCTGTAAAGCAAAAGTAAATAAATACATTTGAGTTTGCCACACCACAGAAAAATGTGTTATCAACCACCCAGCCAAATTTGAATGATTAAAAATTTCAAAATCGTAAAAAAAATAGCATTATTCTCAGCTCTGAAACACTGTGGGCGTGTCCACTGAAGGCGCTAACCACGCCCATTTGCGCACGGCCTGGAACAGTCGAAATTGTGTGGTGTACCTTTAAGACTTACTGTACCTTTAGATGTACTGTACCTTTAAGACATACTGTACCTTTAGACATACTGTACATTTAAGATGCGTCATTAGACGCATTAGTGCATTCGTTTTAGTTAGTTGTACGGCGCACATGTCACGGACGGATGCATAATGCTCTGCTCCTATTTCACCCGTTTGCCCCTCAACTCAATGGTGACGGTTTGGTTACATGTGGCCTCTGTTTTGTTCATGTGTGATAAAATAGTAGCCGTACAACAGCCACGCTTGGTGAGGTTGATGTAATAACAATAAACCTGATGACCGCGGTGCGTCATCAGGTGGCCCTTAAGCCCCGCCCAAAAAAATCCTGAACACAAAAATAGTGAAAAACAGACAAACGGCCTAACTCCACAGTTCAACATTAAATGATTTTACAGTCTTTTCACTTGTTTTCATGACTTTCTTACGTGTGTAATGTGTAGTGTGTTTGTGTAACAAATCTCTGAATTTACTTAACAGGGTCTTGAAGATCAAAGAGGCACACAGACTTAAAAAAAGGTCGGGCTCAGCCCTGTTAAAGTTCACCACTATTACCCCCAGCGGTGCCAACACTACGCTACCGCCGAAAGACCTGGGAAACGGAGGGTATAGCTCATAAATAGATCGATGAGATCCATCCCCGCAGCTCGCTAGACTCGGGCCTTGGGTGTATGGAGTTGTCTGGAGTTGTGATTGGCTGTATTCAGCAGCCAAAAAGAGGAAGAAAACAACTCTCAGCTCATTGGTCAGTGGGAGCTGGGGGAGAGACAGTAGGGCTGCGGTCTGAATCCCTGGCCTGACTGTTTTGTGTAGTTTGTACCTGAGTAGCTGGAGCTTCATTCAGCTGCACCGTCGCCGTAATATGTGTAGTGTACGGTACGGATGGTCACTGCCTTGGCCACGTAGCCAGGAGGTGGAAATAGTGTCATGTCCTCCACTTTTCCCTCCACGTTTCCCTCCTTTCCACCCACTCACCTGTCTCTATTCAGCCCTAATTGGCCCTGTCCTGCCCCCTGTGTGTGTGTTCCCCAGCCTAGCTGCTCCCTCTGTGTCCCACCTGTTCCCCATTCCCTCCTATGTTCTGTTTGGGTTTTAGTTGCGTCATTTTTCCTGTTTTGTTCCTGTTATGTTAGTGTGTCCTGTTGTCCTGCACTCCCGAGTTATTGCAAGTTTAATTGGCTGAATTAAATTAAGCGCCCTGTTCCTGTGCCTGCCGTCTCTGCATTTGGGTCCACCCGCTCCACGGTACATAACAAATAGACTCCCGTTGATACTCCCTCACCCAGTGCTTAATGAACACCCTGATAACCCTTAATAACTTGATGAGGACTACATTACGGATTTCTGTTGTCCATTACTTTAAGAACAAACTGTGTCGCTTCCAGTTATAACCCAAACATTGCTGCTGCAACAAACATGCCGGTGTTGAAGGACTTATTTTTAAGCCAACTTTTCAAATGGCTGCAATATTGGACAGCTGTGTCTTTCCCATTGTGTCCAAATGGAAAGCACAGCCACAAGCACTCACTAGACTCTGGGGTAGATGTCGCCCACAACTCAATATGTGGACGGTGAGTCACTTTCCAGCTGGCCTCCAGGTTTCCCGCTCCGGCTTAGAACAAGTTTGTTCCAGCAATGAGACTGTAATTGGTTATATCTGTTGCCCGTCTCTGGCTGGGGTATGAAGTGATTCCCTTCCGATAGCCAGTTTAGGGTTTGAGCCAGGCTTTTATTTGTTAATGTTTTTTTTTTTTTTATGTTGTCACATTGGCCGGGGCCTGCCCCATCCTCGCCAATTACTTTTCCAAGGGACGCATTGGGTGGAGGTGAGGACTTCCACGGGCGACAGCCCAGCAAGGTGTGAGCGCTGATGTAGAGTGACACTCGCCGGAAAGTGCCCTGGCTGGGGGGAAAAATGCAACGGAGGTAGAAAGGAGAAAAAAAAGAAATGAAAGAGAATAACGCATCAAGCCTATCTGACAGGGGAGCGAAAATCCCTATCAGGTCTGCTTAAGATGTTTCGATGCCTCATGAGTCTGCATGTCAAGTGACTTGAGCACCAACTCAGCCATGCAGACTATGTTTACGACTGCCATCAGAGTGACTCATCTCGCTCTCTCTCGCTCGCTCTCTCTCTCTTGCCCCCCCCCCTCCTATCTGGCTTGTTGATTTTCAGTGTCTTTCCTGTCTGATGTGAATTTCAACCGTACGGTGGTCTGTTTTCTATGCTCTCCACATTGCAATGTTTGTCAGCCGTGAAATGCAGTAGTAGGACAAGGGAGTTGGATCGGATCACTTGGGAAACTGAATTGGACACTTAGATTACCCTGCTTATGCTTTCCTGGTATCGATGATATTTCCGTCCCACTCTTTTATAGCTTTCGTTCTGCTATTCATCAAGTCGACGAATGTAGTCGTGACGATATGTTATTATTCATAACAAAAATGATGGTCTCCTGCAGATAATCTTTTTCTTAGTTTCTCCCACTCTCTCTCCCATTCTGCCTCTCTTTCCTTTTCCTCTCTGGCCTCTCTAAACACATCCTGGGTGAGCCGGACCCACGGAAGCCATTTGAGGCGGTGGTAACGGCTCCGCAGACAGACGCAAAAGGTTACCTGTCCAGCCTGGCTCTCTAACACTGTTTGCCCTCTTGTATGTGTGTGTGTGTGTGTGTGTGTGTGTGCGTGAGTGAGGGCAAGAAAGTGATGGGAGTGCGAGGGCTGCGTGAGCTGATTCAGGGAGACGAGGCAGAGTTCTCTCCCTGAAATATTCATCAGTTAAGGCCCCCGGAAAGACATCTCCCAAACTTTCACACTCATTCTTGACCAAAATATGGCTAAGGGGGCAGATGTAGTCGCCACATGTGCATTAAATAATGTCTTCCGATCCAGCAACTTTTCACCGTCATATTAAATGTCTCTTTTCTCTCTATATATATATTGGTCTTGACAAAAGGAAGAGCAAGCGAGGGATAGTAGTGGCAGTCCTTTATAAGAGGGCCCATCGGCCAGAAGCTAAGATCAGCTCAGCTAAGGTGTGCGCTAACTTCTAAAACTAAATAGATCAACCGTAAGCAAAGTGCTTCACAACTTATGGTTTGAAGTGAAAAGGCTTTGACTGGTGCAAGCCTGTCTTTGCAAAGTATTTTATTTTAATGTCTTGTGCTCGCTTCCATTCAGAAGCCACTTTTAGGGGATTTTGCTTCGAAGAACAGAATATATTGGGTTATATCACATAATATACCACAGCATTTTTAAATACTTGATGCTGATTGGCCTTTCAACAGTCCTACATCAATGCACTACAAATCCAACATTAAAAACAACGGTCGAATGTTGAAGATGATTCCTTGACAATGCAAAAAACGATGCAAAAAACAATATGTTCAAAGCACCGCAGAAGACTAATTTAATTTCAGCTGTCAATAAAGGAACTGAAGTTTATGTTTTACTACTATGTTTTACTTTTCTTACTTTCATGCGAGTCCTCGAATACGGCGATATTTTGAGATTTGAGATATTATATTTCTGAGATGTGTTTCTCAACACATTACACCAGTTAGAAAGTATTTGCTGAAAACATGTGAAAAAACTGTATAACCATTTAATGTTAAATTATATATTTTGACAGGCGTGGTTTAATGCCTTCAGCGTGAATAGAGTTGAGAATAATGCTCATTTTTTTCACAATTTTGAATCCTAATTGTATATACATGATGACTTGTTTAATCATTCAAATTTAGCTGGGTGGTTAATAACACATTTTGGTTTACACAGACTTTTAAAAAGCACAGTCAGCTGAAATGTTTTAATCAAAACTGAAAACCCACCTCTATTTATTATATTACAGCCTACCATAGAAAATAGCACTCCCAACACCCTTCAAACATCCTTTTAACATTAATGTTTTAATGTGATTGTTTTATTTTATAATTTCACTTCTACAAACCTTTTCATTTTATTGACGTTTTATTATAACTGTTTTAATGTCAGGGTTTAATTGCTTTATTGCTGTATGTGTTATTTTATCCATGTATTCTAAAGTGCATTGAGACCATGTCCCAAGGTGATTTTACCCTCTAGTATAGGTAGGTACTAATGATCACAGCTCAACATTATTACGAGACGTTTAGATCATGATTGAGAAAAAGATAACGATACGTAACCAAACCAAAGAACCACGTTCTTCATTTGAAATAAAACAATCCAAGCTCATTTTAGAGCATCTGTGGTAGCCTATTTTAGGCTGTTGTGAGTTCACTAGGATACCTTGGTACATTCAGATTCCAAGCAGCTTTTTATTGGCACCACAAAGACACCATGAATGGCATCCTAACAAGCCAATGTCAATAGTATTACTATGTAAAGCAGACACTTTTGCTACAGAGTTAAGAGCCAGGAATCTGAAACCTTGGCTATGCTTTATTTACTTGTTTATTTTCAGTATGAGAATATGTATTTTCATGGTGAGAATATTTATGGAATTACGTTATTTCGAGGCTCAGATGTTTGCGGGGTAATACAATGTTTCTGGAAATCACAAGTCATTTGCTACTACAAAATGGACTGTGGGTTGCCTTTTCGGGTATGGGTGGATATTACACATTTTTATTCTGCAGCTATTTACTCCATTAAAACAAATCTGAAAAAATAGAGCATGCCTATCCATGAGTCAATCCATCCTGGGAAGTTTCTCTATACATCGTTTTATTCTGGTCCATTTGAGAGCTCAAGTAGGCTGCAGTTCACTTACCGGCCAAAGGGGTTAGTGATGAGCAGGAATTTCGAAAATCTTGGTTGAGCAGTCAGACAGTTGAGATTGTTTACTCCCAACTGCATTTACTATTGCACATTTTTCAGCAACATATACCTACATGTTGTAGCTAATTGTATATCGGTTTTGGTTTTGCTGCACATTTACCTCTTTCATAACCAGCAGCTGTGAAATAGTTTTAAAGAAAGAAAGCCATTTTCAGTGGTGTGAAGTGTTGTGATTTTCAGTGGTGGGTTCAATGGTGTGATCAAAAACCAACCCAACCCCACAATGTTGACACCTGCCATGCATCACATCTTGATTGTAGGTTCAAGCCTATATGCTTGTGTTCATACAAAACCGATTCCCCATGTGTTTCCCATCTGCTTACAACTGACACCTGATACTAAAACGTGGCGGCGAGTGGCATGAAATTACTTTTTTGGGGGAAATTTAAAGCTGTTGCTTAAATTGGCAATTTAGATCCTCTGGAAAATACTGTAGAAAGGTTTGGTTTTACGTTTGGCCTGTGTTGATGTTTTAAAATAGCATCATGGAAATTGATAACCCACGAAGAGCAGCTGCCTGTGTACATTATTTTACTCCCTATATTCAGTTCAGTTCTTATGCCTCTTATGTAATTGGCATATGCTTTGTGCAGAAAACAACCACTTAATCTGCTTTTTTTTCAATATACAATACAAAATGTAGTGCATTGTCATTAATATTGGATCTTCATGGGTGTACGTGCACGGAGAGACGAACTCGGCACAAGTCAGTTACTACCAATGTTCCCTTTAGATTGCAGACTGTGTAGTTATGGGTGCCGTGTTTGTACCCTTTGGGCCAGTTGTGTGGCAAATGGCTCACTCTAAGCCACGCAGCTCTGTTAATGGTCGCTATCAGCAACAATAAATTACCTTGGCTGTGTGCATGAGCCTGCTGGCTGACTTCACAACACTTCTGTATGATGGTGAGAAAGCTCAGCATGTATAACAAATAAATAACAGGTGTAAAGATGTAAAGATGATGATCCATACAAAAAAAAGAAATATATATATATATATATATACCATGCTATTACCATGCTATTACCATGGTCATATTTTAGAGAAAGCACATTGGTGAGCTATTCTATTTTGTATTACAGAATTCATATTTATTTATTTTATTACTTTGGTGCAATACCAAATTAAATAGTTGTTGCTTTGAGACTTGATTTAGTATACTAGGGTAATATGATTATGATATATAGTACAATTAATTCCTTATTGAGATTCTGTATTGTCATTATATTTGATGTGTATACAGAATCCAATTCTTTATTATATAACATTTTAAAAATCATCTTGTGTGTTGGATCTTTCTTGGAAGTGTGTTGGGCTATATTTCTACATATATTTTTACAAAATACATACGTATTTTTGTCAACAGGAAGCATACAGTATTTTATTTACATGACTAAAAATGTCCTGTATGTTGCATTGGGTGGCGTTGAAGTCAGATCATTGATATTCATCTGAAAAATATCCCTCCCTCCTTCCTTCCACATCTCTTTGTGATCTTCCCTGTATTTTTTGGGGCATCGTCATCGGAGCCGCCTGTGTAAGGGAGGTGTACGTGGCCATTTTTATTTTTTGTATTTATTTTTTTCTCCAGTGGGAGAAAGACACACGGCGTTCTCAAATGGATGGACCGCCATGATCACAAATCCGCAGCAGTCACCAGAACCAATCCGTTCTCTCCATATAATTGTGCGGCCTGCATCGCAGACCTTTCATCCTCTCCACATTTGCAACTGATTTAATTGAATCCTTCCCTTCTCCTCACACACTTTATTCCTACAGAAAATGCACAGGTGCTGCCCATGAAACTATTGTTCAAACACTTAAAATACCGGCATCTAGGAAATGAGAAAAAGAAGAAGAAGAAGAAGAAGACAACACAGGTGGGGAGGGGGAGAATGTAAGCTGTCAACCTTGTCAGGGAGGGAAAAATTCTTGAGTAATCTGCTGCTTCAACGGCCAGCCGAAGCGGTGCATTGCAAATGAAGCGAGGGGAGCACTGTGGGGAGACGCATGCTTGCCATGTGAAATTACTCCACCGCCGTGGACTCTTGACACGTGACATTAAGCGCCACTGGCAGCCACTGTACCCTCAGTCTTTTCATGTGGGAAGGGGAACAGTAGCAGCCATTAAAGCTGCAGGGGAAGGACCGCTTCCGACAGGCGTGTAAGCATAGTGTATTTCACCGTCACCCATCACACCACCTTTTTGCTGCACCCCCCCCCCCCCCCCCCATGATGCATATCAGGTCGGGGGGAGGGGGTTGAGAGAGTCTCTGTCTCTTCCTGCCATAAACTATGTTGTGTGTTGGGGCATGTTTAACCGGTGAATTACAATATTTACCACAAAAGGCCATTAACACGTGGCAAGGCACTTGTATGGAGGACGTTTTATTTTAGGTAAAGCATAAACACAAACCCCTTCCCCAATCACCAATCGAAATGGAGTGAGTGTTTCCTGGATGTGTCACGGTTGGAGAGGTCTGTTTGTCTTTGTGTAGCTATTGTTTCTTTCCCAAGGAGTCCTCAGTCATTCTTTTCTTCACCCTCATTATCCTTGTGTCCCACCACCTGTGTTGATTGTTAATTGTCTCCTCTGTGTATTTAAGCCCTCGGTTTTGTTTGCCCTTTGTCTGAACAGCTTGTCCTGTCCCTAACCCAGTCTAGTGAGTGCCCTTTTTGTTTAACTTTTGATGAATCTGCCAGTTGTGTGGCTTGTTGCCTTTATTCTCTGTCTTGACGAATTTAAGTAAAGACCTTTGTTTTGCTTAAAATGGCAATCTGGAGGATTTCCGTTTTGGTGACACCTATGGCGATAAGTGGTAATTGCAGGTGTTGCCACCGACACCCAATTTCGTAACATTAAATAATACTGCAAATGCAAGGGCTGTCATCAATGGGTCATAGGCTTGATCACCATTGTGTTACCTCATTCAACGCTAGTGATTTAACAGACATTTATTTATATGAAAATCTTCGACATTATTCCTTTAAACCTTCTCTGAGTCTGCATTGGAGTCAGGAACCTGATCCATACAGGGTGTCTGGATAGTTCTCCAAGTGATTTTGTTTACCCCTGCCTAGCAGAGCTTAATCAGTGATCAATAAGTGTCCGTCTGATATACTACTACAATCGGCAATTCAAATTAAGCAGATCGAACAGCAAAATAACACTTTTAATGTGACTGATGGCAACGTTAACTCTATTATCAGGTCATGGCTGGGTTAAGTAGATTTAAATGGTAAAATATACGGAGTAGAAGTCTGAAATATCAAGTGAAAAAGCAACCTGAGTAAAGTACAGAGTGTGTGTGTGTGTGTGTGTTTGTGTGTGTGACAAATAACTGACATGACATATACAATATGACCTTGAATGATCAGACTTTAATAATGTTAGTCATTGAGAGAGATACATAAACCATGTGTTGTGCATAAATAGTGGGAAGATGATCTCAGATGTTATGTCATCATCATATTATGTGCCTGGAGCACAGCAGCGTCGTCCTACAGACTGGTCACTGATTCTGGGACATGGTAGGACGGCAAGGGAGGATGGACATTGTTGTCCACGTTGGTTGTTGGCATGACGATGGTAATTTCCGATAAACATCTGCAATTTATTTATAGTATGAGTAATGCAGACTGGCAGTGAGCTTGTTGTTCCCTCTCATCTGATTTCTTCCTCAGTTCTCTTTCGTCAGAGAGAGTTGTTGCCATGACGCGCCAGTGGGCCAAATATACACAGACAATAAACAGTAAAATATAAGACTTATGTTGCAATACAGGTCTATACAGGCTTGTGCACAAGACAAAAATAAATAAGTATTTATTTTGCATTCATCTCATGGAGGAATTCATTTATGGCGAAGAGGCTGAAGTGGGTCTCCTTAGGGTCATTAGGGTTGTGTGAGATTCAAGAGACGGTACGGTGAAAACCTCTAAACTATATGGGCTGTCCCTGAAATCATTCACTCAATCTACTCCCCCCTCACTATCTAGGGATTTGATTTCTATGTAGAGGACCTTATAGTGAGTTCATCGGGGAAATGAAAAAACACTTTTGTGTCGCTGTTAATCACCTCATTGCTGTCGCATAATTACAACTTATTGTGATAAATACATATATTAATGAGCGTATTCTCCCAAATGAATCAATGTTGTATGTGGTGGGGGCGATCAACGAAAGGATGATCTAGGGAGTTACACCAACAACGCCACCTTAGGACTTGCACCTAAAGA
>JAOPJH010000035.1:12267658-12279831 GCA_027122575.1 Merluccius polylepis
CCCCCCCCCCCCCCCCCCCCCCCCCCCCCCCCCCCCCCCCCCCCCCCCCCCCCCCCCCCGCTGGGTCTCCTTCCGGCCGGGCTTTAAGAGAGAACCACTCCCGGAGAGTGACAGGACGGGCCAAGGGCCGACGGGTCAATGGGGCAAGCCAAGAAGAAACAGATACAGGGGCCACACCTGGAAAGGTGTCGCCCAATTATTTTTACCTATGCACTGTACCTATGGCGTGTGTGCGTGTGTGTGTGTGTGTGTGTGTGTGTGTGTGGGTGGACGTCGAGTCGCATGTGCGTGACTCTTCCATGCGTGGACGGCCACCCCACTTACCAGATGTCCATAGAGTGCATGATGCAAATGGTCCTCAGGAAGTCGGAGTCGAAGGAACGGTCGACACACAGCATTTCTGTGAGCTGGTTGTCGCTGTTGTCGATGCTACACAAATATAGCAACACACTTCTAACTGAACTTATTTAGCTGTTGTTCCATATTTATCATCTTAATGTGGTATTTATTCATGCTAGTGCTGCTGTTTTTTTCCCGAGCCATTGTTTGGCTGAATTTGGTTTGTTCAGTATTAACAGCTAATGGGGGAATTAGGGAAGATGTCTTATTTTTTTGCAAATGACATCATGATGTGGTTGGAGGTGATGATTTACATTACAATTCACATGACATCGTTTTTCGAAAATGACATCATTACACGTAATTTATTTATTTATGTATTTAGTTCACAGTGTTCACACAACCACAAGGTTGTGGAAATAAGGCCTTGGCTGAGCTGGGAAGGTAATATGATAAACAAACATCCCATAATAATATTATGGGATTGACGTGATACATCATGTATAGTTAAAAGTCCCAGTGCTGTCCTACTGAATGTCAGCGCTCATGGAACGCCTCTTGTCCAATCAAATGACTCGGTCGGAACGAACTGTTTGTATAATATGCAATTTTATATAACAATATAATTTTGTTTAAGTTTGACATAATAATAAGGCCCATTATGAACACACTCTCCTCCGGTGGATTATTTCAGTCCGTTTCCATGGAGACACAGGCGGCCCCCTGCGGCGTGTCTTGCGTGGATGGCACAGAAAGTGATGTCATCGGTGGGACAGTGACTTGCAGAGGGGGCGTGGCAGCGTGGGGGAGAGGGGCGTGTGAACTTGTCTTGCCAGATGACAGAACAACAAGTAGGCTGCATTGGTCTAAAGAGAGGGAGAGAATACAGGTTATTATTAAAGGTTATTATTATTAACGTTGTGTGTGCGAGTGTGTGTGACAATGTGTGTGTGTGTGTGTGTGTGTGTGTGTGGCTCTTTACTGAGCTGTAACATTGTTGTGAAACTTTACTGGCTTTTGCTGGGGCCCTGCTGGGGGCACAGGACAACAGGTAGATGTTGATTTGAAGATGCATTTATTGAAGACGGTATATGCCTGGGCAGCCATCTTAGCTACGTAGCGGAAGAGGCGGAGCCAGGCTGAGCCGCGCTCAGAGAGCGTCTAATGGATTCACGTGTTTGGCGGGTGACGCGGCCGCGCAGCTGATGTCATTACTTCCTCTGCACCACAGAGGAAGTACGGATATCGGAACACGGCCCTGGTTTATCCTTGGTGCCGTAATTGCTCTCACGCGCCACAGATGTGCAGCCCGGCTCAACCCCAGAGTCTAATCAGTCTGACTCAGGCCAGGTGAGGCTGTAGACCTGCTATCAACCACACACACACTCCACACGTACTCCACAGCGACCTTCTGTAATACTGGTTTCAGCTCCGGTATCGCCGCTCCTCTGGAGTCCGCAGCACAATCTCTGGTTGCAACTCCCCCGTCTTGTAACTGCTGTGCGCGCCGGTCAGACTGTATACCACCCTAACAGCGACGATCTCTCACCTCGCCACCGTCAGCAGCAGGGTAAACACACACAGGGACACACACACATTCCTGCCTGCCTCCTGGTTCCCCCTGCACCCCCCAAGCTACTGCTTTTTCGAATATAAAACAAACAGCTGATCCACTTGCTTTCCCCCTCATGGCCCTAGCCGAAAAATAGATTCATTAACATGCCGTTATGTAACGTGTGTGTGTGTGTGTGTGTGTGTGTGTGTGTTCTGGAGACATGAGTTCAATTCCCGCATGGAGGCCGTTCTCCATGGAAATGTAATTTTAGAAAGGTAATGATGAATGTGAATTGGAATGTCAATTATAGAATAGGTAGAATATCTCCGTAGCAAAGCAGGTAGCTCCGCCCCCTTGCAGTTGTCGGTTTCCGGGATCAGGCTCTGTGCCGTCTCCCCACATAAGTTGTTGTATAACATAGTAGCGCTGCTGGTGCTGAGATTATGTGAATTGTAATGTTATGATCAGATGATATAGCCAGCTTCATGTGTGGTCCAGTGGAGTGACCTGCCGTTTATCACCACTGCAAACCTGGCTTCAAGTCCTGCCAACGACGGTCGCCTTGGAAACCTAATGACTTTGTGGAAACGATGTCATGCGCATTTTAATGTAACTTATAAACTCTAAAAACACCGTCAACAACGTCATTTGGGAAACTAAGACTTCTCTGAATCCTCCATAGCTGTTGGTTATCATTTCTGGAGACATGGGTTCAATTCCCGCAGAGGAGCTTCCTTCCATCGAACGGTAATTTAAGAAACGTCAAACTCTGACCGGGCCGACGCCGTTGTGTCTGTGGTGCGCTGGAAAGAGCTGCTGCTTCAATTCTGCAGACCCATCTCAAGAACAATCTCCTTCAATACGTGCAAAATGATGTCATGTGAATTGTAGGGTCAATGATGAACTCTGAACCGATCTTAGCCAGCGTTTCAAGGGGATGAAATAGCGAGGGCAGGTCAATGAGTGGTAGAGTGGGGGGGTGAATGGATGGAGGTAGTTAAGTGGATGGAAGAGTGAGGGCAGGTGGATTCATAAGGGGGGGAATGAATGAAGGTGAGTGAGGATGTGAGAGAGAGGGTGAGTGGACGATCGATTATCATCGTCTCTGACATTATTTTTTACAGATAAAATATCTACTCTCCTTACTCTTCCATCAACCCTCTCTCACTCTCTCATCCTTCAATCAACACTCACCCTCATCCTTCCTTATCCTTCCATTGACCCTCACTCATCTCATCTTTTCATCCATCCATCCATCCATCCATCCACCCTCTCTCACTCATCCTTCCACCCACCCTCGCTTCTTGATCCTTCCATCCAACCTACCTCCCTGGCCCAACCCTCATTCATTCACTCACTCTTCCATCCACTCTCAAACATCTCAATACCCTCATTCATCCGCTCTCACTCACTCATCCTCGTTCATACACATACATGCTCCTTACTTCACACAACACCAACCTCAAGCTAGTTTCGAAAATAAGCGCTGATCTGGCTGAAGGTTTTAATTGACATTATGATCACCAACAGCTCTCTCTGCTGTGCCACTGAGACACCAGCTATGATTTGGTCTGAGGTGATAATTGACATTCCAATGTCTAATGTACATGACATGTTTACATTTTCAAAATGACATCATTATATGTTTGTTTTCCATGGTACTGTCTGACTTTTTCCATGGATGATACCCTTTGGATTAAAGCGTCCACCAAATGGCACATATATTATTATATATTATTATTATTATTATTATAACCAACAGCTTGATTGACTGCACCACCAAGATGTTGGCTATGCTGCGGTCGGAGGTTATCGTTGATATTCCAATTCACATCCCAGAATCTCATCAAAAGTCTTCGATCGAAGGGTCTCTGGAGCTGATGCACTCTCTGATGCACCACCAAGAAACTTGTGAAAGTGTGAACACAGATAACCAGCCACAACTCAATTCATGAGCCAGGAAATGAGTACCTTGCTCCTTTAATCCTTCCAACAAATCCCCCAACACACACACACACACACACACACCTGCACATATTTTACTGCACAAAATATTCGCTGGGTCCAAAACCTCTACAGTTGGCCATGGAAAAGTTTGAGGAACTCCTGAGCTAAAACATTTCCATGGGCATCATCCTATTTGGTCGGTTAAGTCCTTTAATCGTACTGTGCACCGGTCTACTTAATCCTCGTGATTTGGTGATGCAAGTGGTTGCAAGACAAAGCACAGTGTTGTGTGTCTGTGTAGTTACCGCGGTGTGCTGTGTGTGCGGTCGCTAAATGTGGAAGGTGCGCGTGAAAGTGCCCGCCGATGGATTTAGTAATGCAATGGAGATGGTATAGGATGGTATAGGCTACTACTGGTCTCCTCTGGTCTTCTCATTTCATACTTGCTGTCTTTACATGTTTTATTTAAAAAAAAAATCTTTTTTATTTTATTTCAATTCTTACTATTAAATGTTCGTTTTATGTAAAGCGCACTTGTTCATTGTGTGTGAAATGCGCTTTATAAATAAAGCTGCCTTGCCTTGCCTTTGATCTATTTGTCAGATGACATCCATACGTGCTCAAATCCAGAGACGGTGGTGGAAAGTGTTTTTGGAATTTCAGTTATTCAGTTATCACAACACTTACTATGAAAAAGCGTATTATAAATAGTAGGATGTGTTTAAAAGTCCATCAAAGTGCGTTAGAAATCAATGACATGTCCTCTTCTTGGTTATTCGTGTCTATTATGAACATATGCATGGCGATATGTCGTCTGTCAAACTCAGAAAGGGTTTTTTAGGCACAAATCTTTTTTTTTCACCATCTTTTTATTTTTTCATATCAAATAGATTAATTCTTTTAACGTCTCGGAAATGTTCAAATGTGAAACGCAGTATTTTTCATCATGAGATCTCGTACATTCAGGTATATGTTCATTTGAAAAGAAAACATCTTTAAACTTGGCACTTAGAAAACAACCACAAAGAATTGTCACCTTTATTCATTTAGAACAAAATTTACAAAGCCATTCAAACAGTCATTTTTTAATACTTTTATATAGGTTTTTTAAAGTCAACTTTTGAGAATAATCAAAATACACTTTTTATTTGTTACCCTCTTTCAGTACTTACAAATATGTACATAGAATTGTCTTTATTGTGTATCATGGTTTTTCCTCCCCTGTAACAAAATTATTATTTTTTTAGTCCATGTTTTATTTATACGTGTCTGCAACATGTTTGCTCTGTGTAGCTCTCGGATGCTCGTCGTGAGCTGGACTGTCTGTGGTGGGTCCCAGGGGGGGTCCCGCGGCGGGGGGGGGGGTGCTCAGATGGACGTCCCGTGGCTGGGCTCGATGGCTTCTGGGATTGATCCCCTTGGCACTGATTGGTAGGACATTGGCATGGGCGTCTTGATGGGGCTCTGCCTGAAGAGCCCCCCGTTGGGGGCCCTGTGTTTGCAGCGGATGGACGGCATGGTGGCGCTGCTCAGGGGCAGTGGCAGGCTCCTGCCAGCAGGGCCGCCCAGTGTCCTCCCTGCCCCGAGACCCTCCTGCAGGAAGGTGGTGACGGACAGAGGCGGGCCGCCCCGGTGCGACGGGTACTCCCGCACAGACAAGGCCTCCAGGGACTGGCTGGGCTGCATGCTGCCAATGTCCAAGGCAGAGATCTCGATGGACTGACCCGGCAGCTGCTTGTGGGCCATGTCGTCATCCAGCAGGCTGTTCAGACGCTGGTGGACCTGCTCCAGGTTCATCTCCTTGTCCTGTGGGGCCATTACAGAGAGGGTAGCACAAGGGGAAAGGGAAATGAGGACAGTCGATGGAAGATAGAGAATTAGGTGATGGAGGAGCATTTAGGAGCAGTAGAAAAAAATGGCGAGAAAATGGCCGGGAGGGAAGAAAGAAGAGGAATGAAAGAGAAAACAGCTGTTAGCTGCACGCAAATCATTTCAACAAACAAAACAGATCTACTCAGACTTCATTCACTACACCTCTTTTTCCGCCAATGACTTCACCAAATTGAAATGATACTGAAGCTGAAATGAAGCTGCAACAACTGAGAAGGCGTCGCTCTGGACACCCTAAGGAGAAGGAGGACAACGCGATTGTAAAAAAAAAAGGTCATCAACCTCAACTCTTTAAATGAGCCCCGACCACGACGTCTCTTCTTACAAGAGTAATTAGGCTAATTCCCCGATCAACCTCATGGCATGAACATCAGCTTTTGCCCCAAGGCTGCTGATGGACACACAGTCAATTAGTCAGACATTCTGAGACAATGTGATTAAACGGCGGGCTTAAAGCGGCCGTTTATGGGCGCCTATTCAATTAAAATCTTTTGTTTTTGCACAGTCAGACATTAATGGGGGTGACATAATATGTGATATGAAAGGGAGAAGCCAGAACAGGTCTTGAAAAGTGAAAACATGTTTCGGCTTCAACCCGCTTTTGCCACAATTGCACATCACTCAATCCCCCATGCGAAAACCTTAGCCCCACTGAACATCACACACAGCGACACATCAAACCGGCAAAAACTACATCAGCGACCACGATGTAATGAATTGAACTCCACCCACATGCTCCTTCCCCCCTCTAACTCTAGGCCTGTATCAAATGCCTCCCCCGTTTCCCTCTGTTCTTCTGTACCACATGTCCCCCACCTCCCTTGAGGTCCAGTGCTTGCTATATATGTCATTATATGTCAATGGACTTCTCCCATACTACAGTCCTTAGCAACCTGCTAAAGATAATAACCCCCCCCCCCCCATTGATCTATAATTGCAGTTGAGTTGCCATTCAGGTGAAATGCATGAAGCCGTGTTGACTCATGGGAAGTTGGTATTAGAAAGCATAACGCTTAAGCTAGCGCTGCCATTGCACATAATACTGTAGCTCACTGATCTTATCAGTATACGAGAAAAAAACTAAAACATCCAGCCACACGTAACAATGATCGAGCATGATGACCAAGGTAATGTCCTACCGGAAACGTGTTGCATAATAGTTCCAACATCAATAAGGAAATTGTTACAGCAATGGCGATGGGCTATTATGGGAGGGATAAGTGATTATTATGTGACAGCGATATGTAACTGTTATGACCTCAGCGCGACATCAAAGGCTGCATCCTAACTTGAAGTCAACAACGGTAACTCAGACTCCCAGGTTCAGCTCGTCCGCCGCACCAGGCAGGAGCTGGATTTACTGTCCTGTCGCGGTAGACTTCAGGGTAGGACTAGGCGTTGGATGTGTGTGTGCGTGTCGGGTTTCCCCCTCTCACTGCGTTATTGATTGTCAAGTCCACCAGCAGGTCAAGGATTAGATTATGCAGCATCTGCTTTTGCTCACACTTTAGTTTAAGGATCCGTGTCATGCCGCAGTCTCATGGCAGCTGGGTGGATTTAGGTCTCCGGTGATTACATGGACGACTTTCATTCAGCCACTAGTACAGTTTAGTTCTGTTGTATGCCAATCAATCACAACATCATCGCTCCGACTGTGGTTCTCTCGCATAATGAGGATGAATCCGGTTTGTTTGCTAGGCCAGAATGAAGGCAATTAATGCAATGTATTTCTAGTAAGCATGGAGAAGAGCGAGATAATTGTGATTTCAGAGAAGAGCCCCAGATAAACCCCTGATAACCAGCGCTGTAGCCTGTGTGCCAACATGAGCGGGGTGATGGATATAGATCACATGATGTTTGAACTCTCATGGTCAGGACAGGGGGGCACACCTATTATAACTGGGTGTACTGCAGCTCGACTAAATCGGGGCTGGTGTCAGCGCCTGCAGGATCCATAAAGTAGAGTGTGGCAGTGGCGTCTCTGGGCAGCACGGGGGGGCCCGGCGGTCTGGGTCTTGACCGGGGCCTGGGCGGGGCCGGGGGACCCACGGTGGCCACTCGGTTCTGGGCTAGCAGGCTTGCGCCTGGGCCCTGGCCCTGGCCCGACGAGTGGTCAGTGGTGGTGGCGGTCACCTCTTTGGGCTGAGCTCTGCGGCAGGGGTGGCTGTTCCACCAGGTCTCCAGGGCGGCCACTAGCAGGGCCAGCAGCAGCCCCGCGGCCAGGATGCAGAAGACACCCGCGAAGCTGTGGAGCCGCAGGGCCCGGCCCTCCGGCTGGGCGTCGGCGTGGCTGTCCAGGTCGCAGCGGCCCTTCCTGGGCCACCACTTCTGCTTCAGGATGTCCAGGTCCCCCTTCTCCTGGAGCTCCAGGATCCTGAGAAAGGAGAATGATAGGAAATCAGATCTGAAAACATGCCAGGGACATTTTTACATGTTGCATAAAAGGCATTGACGTCCAAAAAATTAGAGTACATTTAAGTTTTTCGAATCATGTTGTCAGGACACTTCCTTGTTTTGTGTACTTCAGTTAAAAATGGTTAGAGATATTCTACTAACGCGAAACTGATTCGTCCAAGTGGATAAAGCCTTCAGAAGGGGATTTTAGTGTGTTTTTTTAGTGTAGGTGTATTTCTACAGTCGCCAGCCTACACAGTGTTGACTTGAAAACTTAACAGACACTTTTTTAAAGTTTACCAGTGCTGGCCGAGTTTAGTTTCCACCGTTAAAAGCCAATTACGCGCTGCCAGATACCCGCTTCCAGAAACATGAATGGTCGAAACATGAATCGAAAGATTCCTGCTTCGGCCCAGAATTGAGCTCCTCTGCCATCAGACTTTGGATTAGAAATCAAAAGTCTGATTTATGAGACTAATATTTATTTAATGTATGTGGACATTTTATGTAGAGTGACATTTATTTAAATTTGAGCCAGCTGAACATAATCTTAGGTAGACAAAATGGTCACTTCCATATTCATTCCGCCAGTACACTAATTAGGCCCCAAACGTCCTAAAAGTTCATAAAGATTCATATACTGCTGCAGTCCATACAATCTGCATCAATCAACCTCTCTCTATGTTAACACATGCTGTAAGAGCACTCCTGTGTACATAATGGGGAAGGGGGGGGGGGTACAACAGCATGAAAACAAATGGGTTTCATATCAAGTAGAATAAACTAGAAGCCACCGCTCCAGTCAGCCCATTAGTTAGCTGGCGAGACGGCAGGGACGAGAGAGGAGAGGACAGGACGGGTGTAGTGAAGGAGAATGATGAGGGCAGACTGGAAGCAGAAGGCAGACACTGAATCTCTCTCAACGAAGAGAGAAAGAGAGGCAGACTGTACTGCTGTCCTGCACATTCATTAGTCAACCGCAACCGCAACAAGTCGCCCAATGCACAAGTTGTACCCATTAGCATAGATGCTAAAAAAAAAAAAAATGCTGGCACACACGCATGCATGCCCCATTCGCTCACATGAACACACAGATACATACATTGTTCTTTTCATCCTCTGAGTGTGTGTGATTGATAGCTGGTCTACAGCCTGACCTGGCCTGAGTCAGACTGATTTGACTCTGGGTCTGGGTGGGGCTGCACACCTGGTGATGAGGTGCATGAGAGCAATCATGGCACCCAGCCAGGATCACCACACACACTCGAGAGAGAGCCAGTCATGGCAGAATATGCCATCTCCAATAAATGCACCTTAAAACCAACATCTACCTGTGTCCTGTGTCTAGAACAATAGGTATCCTGTTCTAGTTTTGTTCTAGTTTTAAATTTTGACCGCCCATACCTCAGCCTGTGACTGGTCAAAAGTTTTCAAATTTGTCAGACATATTGGTTGTTAAGTTTGGTACCACTTCGCCCACAGGGGGTGCTATCATTCGCGGTCAAAAGATCAGCCCCGCCGCCCTGATGGACAAAACTGTATGAATTACTGTACATGCTGAAAATATTTCCCTCTTGGAGCCGTAACGTCCGTCAGGATCGATTTTTCTGTACAAGGAAAGTTTTGGAAGTCCAAATGTCACTGGCTTGGTAGACATGCCCTGTGGACGTGCCGGCGAGATACGAGTTACGTGGAGTTCAAACTATTTAAAGTAGCTAATATTTTCTATCAATCACAAGTCAGAAGTTAAGGACAAGTCAATCAATCACAACCCCAGAACATCCCAGGGCCGTGAAACAATGTAGACACATAGAGACACCCCCTTAAGAAGTGTGACAAGTTTGGGGTTGATAGCTTTATAAATTACGTCATGGTCATGATCTGAATAAATGCTCAGTTAAGCGCTAATGCTCATGATTGGCACCTACTCTTAAACCATTACAAATACACCAAATCACTTTGAGACACACTAGAGCAGCCACCCAGAATACCCTAGCAACGACCTAGAACACCATATAAAGCGTCTAGAACAACCTAGCAACCACCCAGTACACCCTAGCAACCACCTAGACCACAATAGAAACCATCTAGAACACCCTAGCGATCACCCGAACACCATAGCAACCACACATAAGATGATATCAACCACCTTAAACACCCTACCAACAATTAAAATCACCATAGCAACCACCTAGAACACTCCATAACTATCTAGAACGCCAAAGCATCACCCAGAACACATCAGCAACCACATATAACACCAAATAAACCACCTGGAACACCATAACAACCACCCAGAACACCCCTGGCAACCACAAAGAATACCCTAGCAACCACCTAGAACACCCTAGCAACCACCCATAACACCCTAGAAACCACCCAGAACACCATAGCAAACCAACAAGCATTGCTCTGAATGGAGTACGCGTAACAGTATAAAATTACAAACCATTTTAATTATTATAATTAAACAAATAGCTAAACTAAAGTGATAGTTTGAACCTTGGCCTAGTATGATCAAATATTAGTGATGATAAATAGCAGATGTAGAATAAGCATGATAAGTACTAGAAGTCGCATTAGTACCAGTAGTAGCAGTAGAATGATAAGTACTAGTATTAGTATGATAAGTAATAGAAGTAGTGTGATACATAGAAGTATTGGTATGATAAGTAGTAGTATTAGTATGAAAAGTAGTAGAAGTAGTATTAGTATGATACAATATAAGTACTATGCATACTAGTATTGGTATGATAAGTATTAGTATTTGTTTGATAATAACAAAGGTAAGACATCATTTGTGGTTGTGACATGGAATAAGTAGTGTGTTGATTTTATTATTTTGCAGCTATTTCGTCAAGTTTTAAGTCACATATGGCTAATACTGCTGAAATCTGTGGATACTGCTTTCACATGCCGTATCATTTGTTCATTTCTATAGATCTTAAACTATGAAGTTTTAGGTGACACAGTGACACAAGTGCTTGCACCGCTGCCTCACAGCAAGAAGACCCTGGGTTCGATTCCCGCCTGGGTAGCTGTGTGCTAAGGCTGGTTGTCTCGCTTTCTGTGTGGAGTTTGCATGTTCTCCCCGTGCTCGCTTGGGGTTCCCTCCGTATATCATCAATAAGAAACCCCCCCCCCCCCACCCACCCATCAAAAACATGCAGAACGCTCTCCTGTCCCGTCCCTGACCAAGATGTGGATGATGTTGGAACTGGTCGCCGGGCGCCGCCATGTCGGCTGCCCACTGCTCCCGGCTGCCCCTTGGAGGAAGGACATGGACGTGGATGGAAACATGTAGAGATGCTGTGTGTGTGCAGGCCTGGCTGCTCCCTGCACGCCTGCGGTTGTGTGATAAATAAAGTCTCCCAGGAGTCCTGTGTTTGTTTTGAAGCTTTGTTAAAGCTTTATTAAACCTATTTTTAAGCTCATTTACACTAGAGCAATCACTCGGAAACAAGTTTTCTAGCGTCAAAATAACATATTTGAATAAATTGAAAACGGGGTTTATCAATAAACTTGCTGCTGTAATATTGGTAAGCAACCATGGACTAAACCTAAAAAGCTAAACAATTGTTACGCATTACAATGAGGAATATGTTAACACATTGTTGCATGGGATATAAGACAACAATCATTTTTATATCTATGCAACCACAGTCAGTTGCAACAGTATCGAACACAGAATGGGGCCTAACGTCATCGATCACCAGTGTCATCGCTGCGATGGCAACGCCACCGCCGCCGCCGCCACTGACCCCCCACGGCGCGCTGCTGACTTACTTCTGGGAGAAGAGGTCTCTGTAGGGGCTGCCGTGCTGCAGGGCCACGCCGTAGCCCCTGGTGCTCATGCTGTTGCCCGTCACGGTTAGGGTGCAGTCGTCGTCGGTCAGCGCCGCGTACTCCACCACCGCCATGTCCCACAGGAAGGCGAAGGGCTCCCTTTTAGTCTGTGGAGACACGCGCGTGTGCGCACACACACACACACACACACACACACACACACACACACACACACACACACACACACACACACACACACACA
>JAOPJH010000035.1:12279931-12292994 GCA_027122575.1 Merluccius polylepis
TCAATTTTCCCTCTGGACCCAACTTTACTTGTAGCACTACTGTTGTTGTGTCATCTTCCAATGAAACCCCAAGCAGCCTTCCTGCTTCACGTTGGACTCTGACTGCATGTGTTCCTAACTTTAGACAGGCCTAAGAAGAAGATGAAGTCACTGAGTGAATAAAAAACGACTATCTGGCCAATATGTTTCAAGCTAACGTTAAAACCTGAAAGGAACTGTTTCCATTCATGTAAGTATCTGTACTACCATTAAGACCGTCTACAGCAAAGACAATTAGCAGCTTAAGAAACAAAGCTGTTTAATGACGCGGGTGTGTGTGTGTGTGTGTGTGTGTGTGTGTGTGCCTGTGTCAAATTTGTCTAATTATGAATTTATCCCTTCAACTGATGTGTGTATTGTGTGGGTGTGCAGTACAGAACAAGATAACAATTGTATGTTTGTGTGAAAATAAGGAATATTAAATATGATTCTGATTTCCAAATATCAATTTCAACAGCACACTTACTAATTAAATAGAGACTTCTGCATCAGTGGTTTGGTTTCTGAAATACTTCGTTCTTTACCAGAGCAAGCTGCAGTCACGCATGTATTTTATATATATATATAGTCCTATTGAAAGATGTGTATGTAGCCTAATCTTGGAGTGAGTGGTTTTACATTAAGGCCTCTAACTGGATCTGCAAGTATTCATTAAATACAACATATGTAATTTGTGGTTAGTGACTACACTTCCAAAATCTTTTTTGTGTGGAAAATTGTACGTTGGCCATGAGACACGTTGCAAAGCACACCAGAACAACACTAATGAACTGTAATGCATGCTTTACACAAGCGCGGGAGAGCGGACCGCTGCTCTTAACTTAATGGAGCTAATTCATACACCGCCTAGTCGGCACACTAATATAGACACTACTTTATATTTTTGTTGCGAAAATTATTTATTTCAATATAATCTGTTTGTTTTTTTCATTTCTTTAGTGAGCAGACTGCTGCTCTGTGCCATCCGGTTGCTATGGTAACTGCTGATTAGCCAGCAGCGCTCAGGCAAAAAGCTTTAGTGTGTCTTGTAAACCCCAGTCTGAAGTTGAACAAAATAAAAGGTATCAGCAAGGCAGACATTTTTATTTTACGTTTTATTCTTGGCTTTTATTTAAGCCCAAGGCCTTTCCACTGCCAACAGCTGGGCAATTAAAAGGCTCCATTATAGAAGACATATTAAATATATTGCTATTTATTCATTGCGCTTTTATCCAAAGCAACTTACAGTGGATTCAGATCCATGTTGTTAAGGAGCAAGTTGGGGATGAGGTAAGGGATTAGAGCCCTTCAAACCCGATATCTAAGACATCACTCGATCTGTATCTTGCTGTGTGTCCATCAGTTTCATGCAGACACACACATTCATCATGAAATACATTTTTGCCACTTATTAAGATGAATATTCTGCTGATCGGGACGAATATATTGACAGATGTGTTTAAAGATACGTTGAATAGCACCAAGCAGCAAGATGTTCACGTTGCCATAAATACAAGTGTTATTTGTTATTGGCTGACGGAAATGGTAGTCAATACCACGCCTGGTCGTAGTAACGACCGGGCGTGGCGGGCCCCTTTGCACTCACCTTTTTGATGCCGTCGGCAGGGCTGAAGACAGAGTTGTCCTGGCCGCTGTTTTTGTTGATGGTCCTCCAGAGCTCTGCAAACGTACTGTCCTGCTCCAGAGGGTTTGTCCCCTTGGCGCGGAAGTACTCGTAGACGGCAGAGTCGCGCACGGTCCCATACACCATGTCTGACTGCTTGGACAGGTCCTGGAACGACCTGCAGCAACCAGAAGAACCGCGCCATAGGTTAGCGCACAAGGTTTAGCTCGGTGGAACATCTCGACAATGTTTTCTTGTTCAAACAATCTTGAAAAAAAAAGAAAAAGTTATGTAGTCCAGATATTATTGTTTTTCCAATTGGATTGTTATTCCATGTGGACTCCAAGCAACCAAAGTGATGATGCACCAAGCATAAACTCACACAAAGCAACCGAAGCAGATGGTCCCAAAAATGTTCAGGATTATTTATGGCTCGCAATGTAATTATGACATGTCGTAAAAGCATAACACATCTAATTAGCATGATGAGAGAGACAGACTTGTTTTTATCATATAGTTGTTGACATGCTCATACAGCTCCTCATTCATGAAGACCTCATGGAGATTGTTGAGATGACCTAGAAGTCTTCTTAGAAAAACAGGGCTGGCACCAGATGTTATTTCTTGCTAGTGCTTGACTATTAGGGTGCTAAAATAAAAAACATTTGTTGGGGTTGATATGGGGGTGCTATATCAATCCTAGGGGGCGCTATAGCACCACCAAGCCTCATGTTGCTGATTAAATAAATAAACATACACACAATAGTACACAAATTATGAATCTCTCATTCACAGATAATCACTACATTAGTCTCATAAATCAGACTTTAGTAGGACTGCTGGATCTGAGATTAACCAAATGAGTTCACATTGTTGCTCCTTAACCCACAGTAAATCAGACAATAAACATGCTAAGCAGATGGTAGCTCCACGGCTGGGACTTGTAAACAAGCAGTAAAGCGGTGATAGTATAACTAATGCTGTTTTCCAGTTGGCCAGACATGTCAAGTCAGGACACACAAAATCACAATGTTGTGATGCAACGATTTGAGTAAATTCAGTTCAGATACCATTAGTATTTTGTAGTAGTGGTAGTTTGGATACCAGGATATATTTATTGCAGGATTGCATTAAATATTCTCTTATAATTGATCCCATAAGATTTTATTGAGATACAACCCACAGATCAGATGTAAATTAACTGCCCTTTGAATAATGCTTGTTACTTTTCCTTTTTATTATTAATATCTATCAATGACATTTGATACTTTGATGATTGAAATAAAATGAAGTGATGACCTCCTGCACTATTTAAATAAGGTTAGAGAGAAAAAAACAGCAACATATTTATGGATAAGTAAAGGTTATGCGTACGTATTATCGATATGCATCATTAAGTATAAAGTCAGCATCTCCCCCACACAGCAAGGATGCCATTTTCTCTTTTTGAATAATTGACTGATTCCTAAACAATACTATCCCCCCTATGAAATGCAACCACACACCCACCAACATACTGCTCAACCTGTAGCAGCATAGAGTTGAGTTTTATGCAAGATGCAAGTGTAATGCTTATGTTTATGTATGTTTATGGTGGTCGTGGTGGTTGTGGTGGTGTGTGTGTGTGTGTGTGTGTGTGTGAAGCAATATTGGATCCCAACTGCTGTTGTACACTTTTATTCCAGTAAAAGTAATTGACAGTTTTACAGAACAATGTTTTTTTCCCCCTCTCTCTACCGAATGGTATTATGCCACTAATTATGGTTTAGCTCCAGCACAATCTTAACAGCATCCATCCCGGAATATTGGTTTCTCTCCTTCCCTTCCCTTTCGCCGGGACGAGATGTGTTTGTCTGTAAATGTGTCGGATTTCTTGAACAGTTCGACATGACATAGAGAGAGAGAGAGAGAGAGAGAGAGAGAGAGAAAGAGAGAGAGAGAGAATCTGACTTTTAATAACAGTAACAACAACCTGACGTGCCTTCTGTCCAATTACCAGAGGTTAGAAAATCAAACAATGTCTACAGATAACAGTGGATCAATTCCGACATTTAATTAGCTGCTGGTGAGGGGAATTATTTTTTTCCTTCTGTTGTTGTTGTTGTTGTTGTTGTTGATGTTGTGGAGGAGTCAAGTGACCCACGACTGAGGAGGTATTTCTGGCGTTGTCACCCAACCATGCAAGGGCGGGCTAGCTAGGGTGCGACTACGAGTGTTTCGATGGTTCACGCATGCTTGAAGTCCGCAGAACGACCAGATTCAATGGACATTGGGATTGCAATTGGAAGATTGATCAATGAGAGCCAAACATTAGTTGTTTAAAACAAGGGTATCAAATCGCATGTCATATGATTTTATTAGGCCTAGACCAAGTTAATGCCCCGGCCCCCATATCAAACAGACAGAGCAGCTGCTGTGTTTGAGGGGTTAACAAAGAATAGGCCTACGTTGCTTAGTTAGGCTGCCTTTTTTCAGTCTGTTGTGCAATGTTAGGATAACACTGGCATTATAAATATGAATGAAGGATTAATAACAAATCAAGCAATTGAGCAAACTCTATTCTGCGCGTATGGCGACGTGTGTCCGACACAACAAACGCACACACACCTAATTACCATTCAAATTCCCTTTTCAGAATCGGGTATTATTTGATTTTTTGATTTAAAATACAAAAAAATGAAATTGAAATACAAGGCTTTTTCATTTCATGGTCAAAAAGGAAAGTGACATTTAAAAAATGTTTTGATTTTAATTTTCTGTTTCATTTTCTAAAAATATAACACAAAATAAAATCACTAGAAAACAGAAACAAAAATAGGCCAAAAAGGTTTTGTTCATATTCTGAGACCTGGGGCGGCAGTAGCTCAGTCCGTAGAGACTTGGCTTGGGAACCGGAGGGTCGCCGGTTCAAGTTTCAGCAGGGACCAAAGGACGGAGTGTGGACTGGTGGCTGGAGAGGTACCAGTTCACCTCCCGGGTGCTGCTGCCGAGTTGCCCTTGAGCAAGGCCCTTAACCCCAACTGCTCCAGTGGAGCTGCTCAGTGGCTGGCAGATAAGACTGTGGTTGTACTTGGCAGCTTCCAGGTGTGAGTGTGAGTGTGATCAGGGCGTTCCTGCAAAAGAGAGCCTCGCTCTCAGTGAACCAACCCTGAATAAATAAAGGTAAATAAAATAAAAAAATGTGATCAGTAATCCTCAGTGCACAAGATGGCTCCACTTGACCTCAGATGTCTGAGTGTGGGAATTATTATTTCCGGTTGTACCTGACGTTCGTTGTAATGAGGAGTTGACTTTGGATATCGCTAACTACCATGACAACATAGATTAAGATTAAAAGAGAGACGATCTAAATATCAACAGCAAGAGAGGAAGTCGTCGCTACATTGCTGTGCGCCTCAGTGTGTCAATTCTTCGAGGTACAACCCGGTTATTAGCTTTCATTGTTTTCTAGTCGATCCCGAGGTATGGTACATAACACTTAGATTTAGTTGTGGCGGCTATGGGACTGAGGATAATTGAAAAGGGGATTGTGCCTTCTCTGTTCACTTGGAACGAGTTCACATAACCCACACAAAGGTCCAATCTTTGGGTTCGTCGGCTGAGATGCCCTTTCCTTGAGTTTCCACCGTCTAGATTCAGAGATGACATACAAGAGACGCAAACAGCACCTGATTTTCTGATGACTTGGTTCGACTCGGCATGTCAGCCCAGCATGGCAGGGATTTGCATCTCCATTACAACAGGGCTACCCACTTGAAGGTGTGTCCAATCTGCGTTCCATACCCTACTGAGTTCATCGTAACCCGCTTGGAGACGGGTTGGGCGTGCTTTAGCCCAACTCCAGAGATGGTCCATCTCAGGCATGACTCAGCACAACTCTGCGTGTTTAAACTGGTAATGGAAACGCAAATCAGTGCGGCATGGTTTGACTCGCCGTGGCCGAAAGTGTCAATGGAAAAACACCATTGGTGTGCAAGACATTCTGTGTGACTGTCAGAATTTTTGTGACCTGTTTTCAGCAGAATTCAATAATTGAATTAATTAATTATGAATTAATATGATTATTTGTATTCACAAATGTCTTGAGTTTTACGTAAAACAATCACAATAATTGATTAAAAACATTTAATTTGAAGTGCCTTGACAGTTTGAGCTATTTTATAACCTAAACAACCCAAATGTACTGGTAAACTAAACTGCCATGTCAAAATAAATGATTGTAGCAACTTGTATGAATTAGCATGTCCTCTTTAGCAAACACCAAAAAGTCCCACCACTCCCTAACTGTAGGAAAGAGCTGGCCTTGGACCTGCCAGTAGTAGCTGTAATAATAGTGTCACTCTGTATTTTCAGATCACTACAGTCAACTAGCCCTTTTCATTTGGGCACTTTTTTTCACAGGCCAAAGGGTGGACTCTCAGTGTGGGGTGGGGTCAAACCGTCCAGATGACCCTAACCAGGGGGCAACTGGGTGTATAGTAAACCCACAAGGCCAGTAATTAGCTGTAAAAACCTGAAAATGCTCCTGAATAGCAACAGGCTCCAATGCCAGGCCCCTCTTCATCACCGCCCCTCCCTTTCTTATTCTCTCTGCAAGATGTTCTGCTGAACTCTGCGGACATGGCAAACGTGAAAATGTAATCCTTGTCCTCCTGACATGGTGCCACTCCATACAGTCGCTCTGCTCCCTTTTAGCAACCTCTATTATCCTGGCCATATCCAAAGTAGTTTCCAGTGATTGTAGATATAGCAGCATTTGGAGACTGCACACACACTGGTGGTGGAGAGGCATCTGGGTGCAGTATCACAATCTGGCTCACTGGCAGTTGATGCTGATGGGAGATGGGACTGCCTTCCTGTTCTTTACCGAAAGCTGAGTCAACCAGTTTGAATGGTGGTGATGAGTGCCCACTGGGAAGTCCTCTGAACCTCTGCAAACTTAAGGACATCAGGATCAGGCAAGCTCCCCCCACACGGCTTTGAAGAGTGTGCACCCGTGTAGAATTACATTTTAATATTAGGATTTAAATAATAAATTGTCACTGAAATATAATAGTCCAACATTATGGTTGCAGAGGTTGCTGTTCCAGCCATACATGAACACTCAGCATCACACATATCCACAGGTGAGGAGTCCTCAAAGACAACCTTTAAGAAATACAAATTAATTAATTGTCATGTCACAATTATATTACCATCACTAACACATTATCTTTAAAACTACACAGAAACAAAAACAGAAATGAGCAAACAGAGCAGGTTGATCAGATTATTTTTGAATTTGGTAGTAAAAGTAAGGATAAACCTTATCAAGATCATCACAATAAGAGAACAAAAAAATAATCTAGTTTTGCTATCTTTTTGGGAAATTGAGAAAAAAAGATAAAAGATACATTTGAGTAGGCATGTCCTATCACCTGTCTCAATTATTCAAACTTACTTTCAAATAGTTTGGAAAACTGTTGTCAAAACGGTGAAACAGTGAAAGAACAATAAACATCACCAATCACAATCAGTTTCTGGGGTTTCCTTGAATGCTGCTAGCTGACATTGCTAGTTACTTGTGGTAGCTAAAAGTAGAAATCTGCTGCAAGAGTAGTCTTCTTTATTCAATGTCAAAGTTTCTGTTTGTCAAACGTTACAGACCCTACCCTCCCACAGCAAAACCCTACAACACGTTTGAGGCTTGGAAATGATGAACATGTTTTCCTTCCTACTCTGAGGTTGTGGGGTTTCTCATGTTTCCTTATAGACCTATAACAGGTAGCTCTAACCCTCTCCCTGCTTGATCATTATTTGATACTGTGGATAATGTTAACTAATTAATATCACAAATACACTTAATATTACATCATTACACTTACAATAATACAGGGGTCATGAGTCAAATATACTAGCAAAGTTAGATAGCTGGCTCTCCGGCTGATAACGTTAGGTAGGGAGATAAAGATAAAGTTATAACTTACCTTGGTAGTTTAATGTAATTTGACACATACATTTTGAACCCTTTCTCCAACTCCCATGGAGTAAGCGGGAGAAAGGGTTCAAAATGTATGTTTTGAGGGGATGAGGAGGCTTAGATAATACGATGTGCATCGTTTATCGTAGTTTTCGGTAGACCCTGTGTAAGCATCTGATGAGGAAAGTCATGATAGCTGATAGCTAGTGCCCACCCGGTCATCAAAAGGAAGGTTATGCACACACACGCTCAAACGAAAATAGATCATGGCCGCCTCATGCAACTAGCCTATCTGGCAACACTGTGCTCTTGTCTTGTAAACTGCCACATCCGGTCTCAGAATATCTCCTTTTCCGTTTCTGTTTTCTATTGTGATTTTATGTTTTGTCACATGAAATAGAAAAAGGAAACTTTTTTATAAATCGCTCATCCCTTTTTGACAATGAAGAAGAAAACACCTTGTATCTCAATGTTCATTTTTGTACTTTAAAACGAAAATCAGGTAACCACTTGTTTTTGTGTTTTTTTTATATACCCGTTTTGGAAAGGAAAATCGAATGACAAAAAGATACACGGGCCGCTTCCATCTGCGTCTCGGTATCTTTGTCTTTCACGTACGTGGGTGTATGATCGAAGCATCAGTCGTCGCACGGTTGGGAGCTTGCGTCTTTTGTCCCGTGAGTCGTTTTACGCACGATTGGAAATGATCCATTTCTGGGGTGCTCTTTATCCATTTTCTGACAGCCAAAACTGTGAGCCTGCTGCTCAGCTCCATTGGGATTTTAACGCTGTACCACCACTGCAGATTTAATTATATATGCACATTATAGGAAATGTAATGTATTGGCCATGGAGTCTTCAAGCTCCTGTACTGTTGTTATACAATAAAATATTCATGGAAAACACTAAAACTTTCAAACCTCTGTGGTGGTGAGAGACCCTGCTTATTGTAATATGGTGTTATGTTCCTATGTATGTGTGGGGTTTTGTTTTCCCCACACAGGGGTCTATCTATCGGCTTTATACCATAAGCAGCCACGACCGATCATCAACAATAGGCTATCAATACAATATACAACGATGCCCTATTCGAGTAGCTAGCTAGCTAGCTAACTTACTACTTTTGACTGGTTTACCAAAACTTAAAACACATCATAGTAAACCACTGGGCATGTACTGCCCAATATTTTGCTACAGTACTACATTTACCATGATAAGAATAGGCAAAATGTAAATATGTCCCCTTTTTTTATTTCAGAAATAACATCAGATATTTTGTTGACATATGGGCTGCCAAACTACAAATGTCCCCGCTTTTCATTTCAGAAATCTGGTCTGGACTGCTCTCTCACGCTCTCTCACTCTTTGACTTGCCTGCCTGCTAGCCTTAGCTTAGCTTAGCCTTTGTTTGTATTATGAATGTGACGAACTGGGTGTCGGTGGCGACATACCTACACTAACCGCTTATCGCCATAGGTGTCGCCGAAGAGAACTGAACGGGAATCTTTGAGATTGCCACGTTGGGGTAAATCCTGTTGTGTTCATTATTGTGGCTTACCCTGACGTCTTGTTGCTTCCCTGACCAACCTCATGCTTATTATGTGTTCTTTATACCAATAAATCCTTTGCTTATTTTTTAAACCCAGTGTGAGTCTGTCCTAATTGAGTCAGCTTTATGATACCCCCTCTAGCCCAAGGGGGCCGTATGGGGTTTCTGCTCATGTCCTATTGTACCAAACAATATCATTAGTTATGTCATGCTCAATCATATGACATTACTAGTCTTCTATATTGTTTGATCCGTGTTGTTGATGATGTCTGAGATGTCTCTTTAATTAATGCCAACATCACACATATACAGACACCACAGGAATTAAATATGGATGGCAACATGGTGTAAATCTGTTTTCTAACCAGCATCCAAGACAAAACAACAGATAGTCCATTTATTCTGCTCATAATAAATGTCTATCCGTCTAGCAAGCGGGAGAGAAATTGCTTACCATTAATGACATTGACTTTTCTGCACATTTTCTGTCCAAAAACATATCGGAACAGGAGTCAGGCTGCTGGATGCCATGAACTTTAAGACACTAAGATTTGTACGTTCATAATACACATTTGTGTACTTTTCAGGCTATTCTCAGAAAGCTTGAAAACATGTAAATGGTGATAATAACCAAGATTGAAAGAATCATTGCATCTCATACAAAACCATGAGTCTGACAATTGCTATCGCACATGCACACACGCACACACACACACACACACACTTACTCAAATGAGTCAGCAAATTGTGATCCGGCATGAATACTAAGAAGGGAACAGAGATGGAGATTGTTTTAATCAGCTCAGCCTATTTAAATGGCACGCTATTGTGATATGGATCAAATCATTTGGCCTTTAACCACGTCATCGAAACAAACAGTGCAGAGAACACTTGGTTCATGCGAGAGCATCACAATTATGAGGGAGTTACCATGCCACCTGCGCAGCGTCTTGCTTCTTGATTACAATTGACTCCAACATTGAAACAATCGCTCCATCTTGTTTGTATTTCTTTAACCAATCACAATCGTCTTGGACGGCGCTAAGCCCAGGATGCAGCAACGGTGGCAGATGGCGTAAGGGGGAGGAGTATAAGGCATAACCCCGCCCAGAGCCTGCCATTGGGCGACTACTACAGTCACCCAATGGCAGGCTTGGGCGGGGTTATGCCAACAACCTGCATCCGGTAAACTAGACTATGGCTTCTCTGATCTTGCATGCTTTAAATTGAGCTGCATCTGATTGCAAGGATCCACACTAAACCATGCAGAACACACAGAATCATCCTCCATTCAAATAGACTTTGTTCTGTTCGGTCCATAGTTTGTATTCTACAGATGCTCCTGCCTTATATAGGCAGTACATCATTAAGGGAGTTAATACAAATCGGCATGTTGATATCTATATTTGACTATTCAGACGTCCCACACATCATTAGAGATGCATATTTAAAGAGTTTTACATGGGCAGGAATGTAAACAAGCATAGTACTTAACCTGTAATCAATCTATAGCTCCAGCTATACTGTTAAATCCGTTTAAGGCACTGCATTATTTACTAATGAGTGCGTGTGAGCCGGTAACATGTTAATTTCAGACCCTAGCAACTGTGTAGATACACATCATCAGAAAAATAAGCACACTTATATATATACATATATATATAAGTTGCCCCAGCATCAAATGGTTATGGTTTTAAGTGCTTCGTAATACTATCACCAGGATATCATTCTTAATATAATTTAACTTTGCAGCGCTACCGCAAACATGTAGCTGTGAATCGGAATATGTCGCTCTTGACAACAGAAATGTGTTCTCATCTCCTGTCCACTTCAGCGTGTCACGGACTGCCTTGAAATAGTTTCATGTGGCGTGTCCGCATGTAGCAGACACTCACTGCTGCTGTTGCCAGGAGCTCATACCTATTCCCGCTTGCTGTTGAAAATTGCATGTAACAAAGAACAAAAAACATGGGTGCAGCTGGAACCCATGCCCCCGCCCCCCCCCCCCCAAAAAAAAGAGGATTTGTGCCCCATGGTAGTCTCTTATAACCTAGACGTCTTTTGGACACAACATTTTATTTTTGCCTTCACGGTGTGCATGCAGCAATTTCACAGCATCTTGAGACCAAATAATATATCTGAATCATGCCGGAGTTCTTCTTGTGCTCTCTAAAATGAAATAGCGGAGCATCAATCTTAAGCACTGTGCACACACACACGCACAAGTGTGTGTACTGCGCCAAGCAGTGGCCTAGAAATGTACCGGCTACACACCATACGCGTCCTTACGAATACACGCTCTCCAGCAACTTGTCATGTGGCAGAATTCCTTCAGTTAAAGGTATAGTCGGAGATCCTAATCCAATACACTGTTTGTCAAATTCAGCGATTCATATCTCCGTTCTCACTGAGAAAATATCTGCCGTTTATACACAGCCCAGGCTCTGTAGATGGGAAACAAACAAAAGGGGCCTGGACCGAGCCATTACAGCCAATCGGCAGAAGGGGGCCGTTCGGGCTCATGCACAGTGGAGGGATGGGGGAAAGCGAGCAGTAGGAACGAGAGTGACGATAAATCTGGCACACGCCTACGTGCTCATGGCGTTGTCAAGAAACAGAGATGGCCGATAAACATCTGAAGAGGAGAAGGTTTGAAGGACATACATTGAAAAATAAGGGCTATGACGGGAGAGTGGGTTTTGGTGTTGAGTTGTTAATAGCAACATCTTTCCCCAGCATCGTTGACTATACCTTTAAGACACGTTGGTAGATGAGATTATCGTCCAGTTTGTAACACACACACACACACATACACTCATCAACCAATTCACACACACACACACACACACACACACACATGGATGGTTGTAGCACTCAAACCCACACATTCGATTTCTCCTTTCCCAATAGCTGCTTGTTTGTTTTCCCCCAAATTATCAAGTGTTCTGCCACAAGCGTCATTGGGTTTAATAGCCTGATTCGATTAATTTGCCAGGACACAACAAGACAAATAAATTGTTTGAGAAGCACTCATTAGTTGTACTTCTAAAAAATAAGGTGTAGCGTCATTATTTGGGTGCGGGAAATCAGAGATTAGGACGTTTCAGTGATTTAGACGATAGATGAGTGAAAGAACGAGCAAAGCATTAAATTAGGTAAGAGAACTATTATGTAAATGTGGTTTCAGATATACGTTTTAAATAGAGATGTTATGGTGGTGGTGAGAGGTAGGATAGCTTTCATTTACTGGATTTGTGTTTCTTTAATGGAGGGAAGGTTGAGCAACTCCTATAAATCCTACACACCTTATCGATATAAATATATTAATAGGTAATAAAGATAAAATATAAGCAAGAACAAGATGAAACACGTTCCATATATTAATGTGACATCATATGCTACATTTACTATTAGTTTCTGTAACGTGTTTTGACTATTTTACAAGATGAGGCAAATGCACCTTTTTTTAAAGCCAGTGGTAAATCTAATACAGCAAAGTATGATGGAACAACAATAATATATTACCAAATTAAATAAAACAAAAAGAATAATTACAAAGCAATGAAGCAATGATTTTGGCAATGTATTTCACCTTGACACGCACTTAATCACTCAAATCCACACCAACAATCCAACACAGCGAGCCGTCTACTCCACTTCATTTGATTCATCCCAATCAAATTGCATAGAATGACAAAAGAAGGGTTAGTAAAACAATCCCCCTCTAACAAGGTTATATCTTTAAGCACCAGAGAGCTGCTCTCTCTCTCTCTCTCTCTCTCTCTCTCTCTCTCTCTCTCTCTCTCTCTCTCTCTCTCTCTGTCTCTATCTCTCTGTCTCATTGTCTTTCTATGTCTCTGTCTCTCTCATTGTCTCTGTCCCTCATTGTCTCTCTCTCTCTCTCTCTCTCTCT
>JAOPJH010000035.1:12353437-12365015 GCA_027122575.1 Merluccius polylepis
CCCCCCCCCCCCCCCCCCCCCCCCCCCCCCACAACCCACCACGACCCACCCCCCCCCCCCCGCGCCCGGGGGGGGCGCCCCCCCCCCCCCCACATCACTTTTGCTATTTTGAAGGGCCCTCATTTGCTGAAGAAGTGTATGCTGACCTGTAAAAGTATAACTTAAGGCAACAACCCACAATGATTTACCCTGAGCTTCATCCGCCGTACATTTGAGCTGCAGTAAGCAACTTTCTGGTGTGTGGATGCATGCGCCCATTTGGACCGAGTGGAATGAATGGGAAAATTGAGCCAACAAACAAACCCCTAAACCCTAAATCACTAACTTAGCCCAATGACATTTCTTATTGCAAACGAAAACATTACTTTTGATCAGAAATACGGGCATATCTGTTTGTAAGTTTACATGTCCAACCAAAAAAAGTTTTTTTTTTGTTTAAACCCTTCAGCTCTCACGGTTGGTGAGCCATACCAATATGTGTTCTTGTTCTGCACCTTGCCCTCTATATCGTCTGCTTCTTTGTATTGGCACCTGCTTTAATGTTGCTTGCCAACTTTGGCTGTGTGAAGGAAAGTTTTGGCTTGCTCTTCACCTGCCAGGTGATACAGCTGCACAGGCTCTGCTTGGCCATTGCCCATTGGTTAGAAACAGAAAGGGTTCCCCTCCCTCTTGCGTGTGATTGGACATGCTTTCCTCAATGTCAGTAGAGGGGTCTTCCTGTCACTCTGGCAGACACTAATAAGTTACTTGTCTGATGAGATTTTAATTAAATTCTAATAAAAAACCGATACCAAAATAATCTCACCAAATGCAGCATGAAGTATTTCTCTCCCATTCTGTTTTACATTTTAATCATTTTTAGTGAAAACAAATGATCTGGCGAAGACTCTTGCACAAGCCAAAACCCTAATTTGGGTGTCATCAAGATATAGTGTCTGGAGCCACTCCACTGATAATTAATAGGATGAAGACCTTGCAAGGGCATAAAATGTTTTTAAACATTTGCACCAAATGAATGAGCTAGCAAATGGCAACTAATAAAAACTTCAAGGACACAGAAAAATATGATAATCAAATAAGATAGCAGGGTGTTACTGGTGTGACCTAGGCTGGGAGCCCTATCTTCGAGGGAACAGTATAAGTGACTCGATATGAAGACGGAAAGCCACAAGGTTGGCAAAAGCTTTTTTTAATACATATATATATATATATATATATATACACACACATATAAACCACAGCTGCGATAAGGATGTCATATGTCTGAGCTCACCGATTATAGCCACCAAATATTGTTGCATGACATGCCAATATGCACATGTACCACATGTATGAAAGATAACTGAATAGAGGCATTACGTAATGCTCATTAAACGCCACTACTGCTGCTGACATGGGCAAACTGCAATTAACTGAAATTAACTTTAATGATCAGAAGAGTGTCAAATTTGAATTGGATTGCATATTGAATTGGATTGAATGGATGGAATGGAATTACTTATTTAATTGATTTATTTAAACTTAAATCAATGGAGCAAATTTTAAGTTTTAGTATATCATATTTAAACATATGTATATATATATATCATATGTAAACCGGAAAAGCTTTTTTTTTGGTTATATGATCGTGTTGGATGATTAATATTGCATATCTAGGTGTCAATCTCCAGTTTCCATGGTAACTTCTGTGGTCCCTTTTTCCCTTCCATGCTTCTCATCTTCCCAGGACTTTTTTCCATCCTGGAGTACATCAACATCACTCTCCTCTCCAGTATTACCATATTTACATTCTAACACCATGGGATGATGTGTGAGTAGGCTCCAGGAATATGGCTACCAAGGCATTAATGAGCTTTTGATGGATTAACGGCCCTCTCCACTTTTAATATGTTAACATATTCACTGTTGCTAACAGTGAGTTTGAGCATGGCACAGAAAATGATTGGAGCTGAGCTTAGTCCCCGGTCCCACAGAAGACCTACACTTAATTTTATAAGGGACCATAAAAGAATATAATTAGCAAGATTAAATGCAGTCTTGAAAAGAAGAGAAAAAGGTGGGGAGGCGTATTACAGAGATGTTCTCTTAATGGTCTTGTGTGTGGGAGTGTGTGTGTGCACAAGTGAGTGTGTGTGTGTGTGTGTGTGTGTGTGCACGTGTGTGTGTCTGTGCGTGTCTGTGTGTTTGACTTTCGGAAGTTGTGGTGTTTGCAATGGGATTTGTTGGGATACAATGGCGCAATCAAAGCAGTATGTCAATAATTAAACTTTTAAGCCACGGCGTACTGGGCATTGCATTGATTCATTCGTCAGTGAATGCCTCAATAGCTTCGTTAGTGGAGGGAATTAGTGAGCAGATACTTGGAATGACACTGCTTTTGACCCCAACTGCAGGTCGTTAGTCTTTGATTGCTCATCAGTAAATCACAAGGTTCGGGATGGCGGCCCGCGTTCGAAGGGATGAGGACGAGGCGCCGCGTGGACATGATGGGGTGAAGTAAGACGTAATTATGTGACGAATGACAAATGATGAATGATTGATTAAGATAGTTGTCTAACTAATTCAATAAGGATTCCGAATGATCATTATTTGAATCGGCGAGTGATATCTTTTTAAAATGGTATGCATAATTCATAATAGACTCGACGATTGATTTGTATGCCTTGGCGCTCCCTTTCACCCTTTCATCTCCTCTACAGCGATGAATAAGTGAACAGCTGGCATGATACCATTTCATAATGCGCATCATTTCCCAAAGGCAAGCAACAAAATAACTTTCCTACTGACATTAAACATGCCAAGCAAAACGGTTTGAAAGCACTTTGTAACAGACCTGTCAGTAAAAACAGACTTTTGAAGTAGTTTTGAAGCTCACTTTAACGGTTGGAAGTAGGCTACTATGTTCAGTTTTCTAAATGGTTACAATTGCAGCTTTTCAAGTAAATAGTGGTTATTATCACAGTCATTGAAGAGAGTAAATAGGATTTATTCAGCTTTTATTGTTTATGACTTAACCTTTGAAGTGTAACTCTGCGGGGAGGAATCTCACTCCATCTACTGTTGCTGTTAAGGGCAATGAGACATTACCTGTATAATAGAACTGCACCGTTGGAAATTAGTAATAAACAGAAATGTTTGGTACTGGGTGTACCTTTTCATGCGAACAATTAGCGGTTCGAGGACAGCTGATTGGCTGTTGTGAAAGATGTGTGGAAGCATGTAATCACTGTGCGCTAAAGTGCACGCTAGACTAAATGAAAGGACCGCCAGCTGCGATGAAACAAATAGATAGTGTAAATGAGTAAAAGCTGAAACATTTTCTGCAGTTTGTTGTGTTTTCAGGTCAACTTGCCAATGAATGGGATTTGCCACGCTAAGATAGTGCATCCTCATCATTAGCTGTCGCAGCTTCCATTAAGCCTTTAATGTAAAAGAGGCAGGGGGACCTGCTAAGTTTGACTGGTCCTGATACTTGTGTCGTGCTCGCTTTTGTAAACGACCAAAAAACTATCTTGAACGTCGCGTAGAAACACATTTGCGGTGTCATGCCTCGATTTTTCCATTTGCTACTACATCCCCACACATTATGAACTGGAGGAGGCCAACCTGCAAGTTTCCTCTTTAACATCCTCTTCTCTCGCCCTAACACAGAAACTACCTACTATCATTATTATCAGTATTATTAATGATTAATGTTAATCCACCTGGTGGAGTAAATTAATAAATAGTTTTTTTGCATTGTCGTCTGGTCGGGCGTTGATTTGACCGTTGTTAATGTAGGATTTGTAGAGCATCGATTGGGAACTGTTAATAAGGTAGGCGTGTTGCGGTTATTGAAAAATAACGCACAACCTCAGAACGTTATTGACCGATCCAGAGTCCAGTATAGGGAGACGCTGTGGTGTAATAACTTGTTATATATATATATATAGGGCGCTCACCTGGTGGATGAAGACCTGGGCCCCGCGGGGACTCATGAGCAGCACGGCGCGGCGCAGCGTGTCCCGGTAGCGGTTGAGCTCCTCCGTGCGCATGGTGCTGAAGAGGTCGCTGAAGACGCGGCTCACGTTGCGGTCGACGCGCTGCAGGGACACGTCCAGGCCCTGCCGGGACGCCTGGTCCATGAAGGCTTGCAGGCCCCGGATGTCTGGCAGGGAGAGTGGGAGAGAGAGAGAGAGAGAGAGACGGCCGAGAGACGTTAGAGGATATGTAGGAGAGAGATTTGTGATTTTTTAAAAACACTTTTTATTATTTCGCCACATTTGCCCTGAGGCTCTGCCCATCGAGGTCGGTATAGAGCGAGAGTTAAGAGAGACGCAAGATGGGGAGACAGAGATAGAGGGTCTCAGATATATGGGTGCTTTCACACCTGAGCTGTTTGGTCCTTTTTTTAATCGAAACCTGGAGCGTTTACCCCCCGATAGCACGGTTCGTTTGGGGCGGTCCGGACCAAGCAAACGTACTCCGGTGTGCTTAAAAAAGGCGGGCGGCGTCTCGGTCCGCTTCCGGGTGAACTCTGGTTCAGTTCGTTTGGTTCGCTTGAGGAAGTCCAGTGTGAACGCTAACCGAACCAAATGAAAATGCAACAAAGTATCAACTTCACGACTGAATAGGACCGAGTCTAGCAAACTTTAGGCGTTGAAGCGCCCCGAGAGATCGAGGTGCAGAGAAAGTCTTAGAGAATGGAGAGTTGTGTATAGAAAAGACAGGCAGACGGGGATGGAGAGAGAGGGAGAGCCAGGGGCCACGGCAGAGACACACAGGGTCAGATACAGAAAGAGACAGGGAAAGAGTTAGAGAGAGAAGCAGACACTGCTGTATACAGACGGACGGACGGAGGGACAAACAGAAAGACGGAGAGACGGACAGACGGAGATATAGAAAAATGTGTGACACCGTCGCATGACTGAACACAAATCGTGCACAATAGTGCACTTGAAAATCCTTTGGAAATGGGGGGATTTGTGCAGACGCCGTGGAAAACAAACAAACTCAGAAGCACTCGTTTCCCGGGGAATAGAAGAATCAAAGGTAGGCTCTAAGCCTGGCCAGCGCCGCTCGCTAAAGCTACCCACCGGAAGCTACAGCGCTCACTCGCTAAAGCTGCGTTATCATGGGAAGGTGAGAGGTGGTGGTGGGGTGTGCGTGTGTGTGTTTGTGTGTGTGTGTGTGTGTGTGTGGAAGAGGTGTGTGTGTGTGTGTTTGCATGCCGCTAATTGGTTTCCTTGGGCGACAGTACACGCCCCCAATTTTCGCTTGACACTAAGCTTGAAATGTGTTTCACTTTTGTTTGACTTATCCCCCCCCCAAGCCTGAGCTGTTCAGCTATTTGCATAATGTGTGTGTCCTGAGGTCAGAGGACGCCATGTGTACGTTAACCCACCCCGTACCGCAGGCTTCGTAATGGATTCACGTACACGCAGGCGGCAGAATGTGAATATATGTATCAGGAGGGGGGGGGGAAAAAAATCTGTTTTAACTGCCTGGCAAAAGAGTTGAAGATGTTCAACGCGCACATGACTTCGACCTCGAGCGTTGTAAAAAGTTTGGTTGAACAAAGTAATATATGAATGCAGCTTTTTCGTCCCTCGGCCAATAAAGCATATTATTTCCCCCCCCCCGCCGCCCTCCCTCCCTCCCCAACCTGTGTTTTAGGATTCTCCCAGGGGGCCCGGCAGTAGAAACAACGACTTAACAAAAAATGAGATACAATTCATAATTCATCCTGCTCTCGTCTCCTTACAATTGGTTTTATGGCGAGGCATAAATGCTATTGTCATTGGATTCTGTTCAGCGTAACAATCTTCAAAGGGCAGAACTAAACTCTAAATTAAAGCATTCATCATTCTGACGCGTCGCCAAAACACTTCCACTTCCAACTCTTTTGAGAGCTAATTTTCCTTACCAACAAATACAGTTGGGCTCTTCAGGAGGAGCCCCTGCCTATTTTAAATTGTTCTTCTACCACTGTGGGAATACTGTTATGCACAAGCGTTATTTCCTGTGCTGAGACACTCGCACGCGCACGCACACACGCGCGGCGCGCACACGCGCGGCGCGCACACGCGCGGCACGCACACACACACAATGGACCACTCCAATTAATTTACATTTCTATTATTGGATTGTCACATGAATAACTCTTTATTCAAATGTTGGGAGCCGTAAAAATGGAAATACAGCCGCGAATAATAATGTCAATTTAGTGCACTATACACAATCACCCAATATTATCTTAGACTTCGCTGGAAATGAGTCTTTTATATGGCAGGTTATATTTACTTTGTCGAGGATTTAAGTTTCGGACACAAAACCAGATTTAGCTGTAAATTGATGCCTTGTTAGTTGGTATCATCATGCCAAGTTTGACAGACACCAAATAAACCCCTGGTCAGAGCCAATAAGGGGAGAGAGATGTTTGAAGCACACATCATTTTCTTCAAGCATTCGCCTGCCACAAACGGGGGGTTCCTTATCGGAAAACGGGGCCGCAGAAGCCACACATCGTCAGACTTGAGGGCCCCAAATAGCGGGCTAGGACTTCAAAGTCTGATTTCTTCACAGGCTTTTTCAAGGGGGGGGGTCTCTAACAAGCGAGGACAGAGGAGGCCGGTAATGACGTTCTGCGGATGGCTTACAGCGCACTCGCCATGCTTTGGGCATGCACCACGCCACCGTCTTCTTCCCCTGTGAGATCTCAAGCGCTAACTTGCCCCTGCTGAAAAACTACATCCAGCTCTTGTGTCTGGTGATGCCTCTACCACCGGTGTAGCAACAAGCGCCTGGCGTTATTCTACGGGGCAGACAGCTACCGCCGAGGCAAAAAAAAAAAGGATATTGCTGTCGATGTCACCGTCAAACAGAACTTCTGCCTCCTGTTATATGAACCGCTGTGTTTCCGTTGTGCGGAAGAAGACAATCTACCCTTCGCTCAATCTCATTACGTGTCTCTCCCTCTACAGCGGGATAGGCAGACAAACGGATAGATAGGCAGGCGGATGGATAGAAATAGATTTACTCTTCGGTTGACTTGGCAGACGCATTATCCAAAGGGTAGGCTGCGGACATTGGGGATCGATCGGTACCGGTACCGTTTGGCTGGCCATGATGCTATGACACCATAGCAACAGCAACTATTCTGCCACTGATGAATATAGATGGATTGACAGATGGAAAGTGTCTCCTCGACGATCTCCAGGCGAGGAGACGGATCGTCTACGGAGCGAGCAGTACAATGTGTGAAAAAATAATTTATTTTGACGTATGGTTTATAACACCTGCAATAAAGTCCTTCTATAAATGAACTGTAAATGTCATGCAGCTCCGCTGGCTGAAGATCCTCAGGCCCGGACCCAGTTGGCAGGAGCAGGGGGGTAGATGTGGACTTGATGTTCACAATTATCTTTCACATCTTTCACATTGTAATCTTTTTTTATTTGTACCGGTTTGCACGTTTGTGCGCTGCTGTGCCTCCCTGTGTGTTGTACGAGCATTGTGCACCCGTCTATAGGCGCATATATTACTAACGCGCCTTTAAACTAACAGCAAAACCACACGCCGTTGACTTTCCACCAGGTTTCTGTTGGTCTTTCAGTTGCCTCGAGATAGCGGTACACCAACAATATGCCCGAACACGCCGCATTTTCAGACCAACACACCCATGGATGCACAGAGGAGCGCAAGTGCATTTGCTATTTAAACAACGTGGGCGCAGGACGGGAAAACGGGAAGTGCGTTGGTCTGAAACGAGCAAAGACACTTGTGGCATGCACCAGGCGTGGCTTGGTTAGCTTCTGCAGAAACCGGATGGATGAACTCTGAGTCTGAGAACATGCTCCATGCTAAGCAAGCTCCTTCCACTCAGCACTAGCCGTGTTAAAGCTGCAGCCATTACTCATGGTGAAATAGACACTGGGTAATCAGGCAGGAAGCACCCATGTCATGAACTGTCACAGGGGCTGTTAGGAGGAGGAGGAGGAGGAGGAGGAGGAGATGAGGGAGAGCAGAGGAGGAGGGGGGACATGAAGATGAGGAGGAAGAGGAAGATGTGGAGGAGGAAGAGGAGCATGAAAAGGAGGAAGAGAAGAGGGTGAAGAAGTGGAACAGAAAAATACAAGAGGTGGAAAGGGAACAGTCTCTTGTGAAAGTGGCTGCAGGGACACTAACAACAGGCTGTTAAGTTATTACTTTGCTTAATCATCTAATTTTTTTTTTTCTTGGACCTAAAGCAGCCATGTAAAGACAATGGAAATATATCAACCCCTTAAGAGACGTCCGAGGCTTATATACAGGCTTACGCCACAAATGGCCCTCTATTCTGTTTCGGTGATATGTCATTTTTTTATGGTTCTACTTAAGACATAATTCCACTTCAGATAAATGTGCCATGATTTCTTACACCTATACTCTTACTCACAGAGCCTCAAGTGCGAGGACAGCAGATGTGAGAACTAGAGGACAAAACAAAACAAATTGTCCATGCTGCTAACAATCATGCACAATTGAGAAATGTGTTTTTGAATGCGCAAATTGGGCATATTGTTTGCTCTCAAGAAGTAAAAACGCTTTCTTTCTCTTTCTTGCTTCGCACACACACATCTCTGATATGCGATGCATGTGTATACCATGTATACTGCTGCAACTGCAGTCCAACTCTGCTCAACTGTTGTTTTTTTTCAATCTCAATCAAACCAGACTTATACTGAAAAATAGGAGGAGGAACACAATCAGAGAAGCCCAATCACTACACAGTAACCACAGCCAATCACTCAACCAGTCCCTAAACAACAGTTGCTTACAGGTTTGACATTTTGTTTCTTACTTGTAGAGAGGAACACCAGGTAACAGGTAAGAGAAAGTAGCTTGAGCTGTTGTTTTAAAAGACACTGCAGGTGGCAACCTTCCACAACAACAACAGTACAACAACATCCACATTGAGATAAATCACATTCACATTAAGATCCACATTTAATTTAGACCTTTACCATAAAGTGTGCTATTTTACTTGTCGTATTTCTGTTACATCCCTTTACATCTCTTGAACTTTGCATCCCATTAATTTAAAATTGTAAATATCTAAATACATCGGATGCAAAGTTCAAGCTTTTTGCTGTTTGCAGCAAAAGTTCCTGCGTATTTGTCTCGCAAATTTGTTTACCTTCCCCTACAAAAAGAACGAAAAAAAAAAAGAAACATCTCCCAGTGCCTTCCACCTCCTCAATAAACAGATAAGCCCTGCTGTGTTTGTCTCCCATGCATCCCTCGTCCATCCAATAAAAGGGACTCTATACGCACCGGGAGCCGCCTCCGACTCGGTGGCGAAGGCAGGCGAATCAATCCTCATCCCTAATGCAAGTCTATAATGCCCTCCCTCTTCAGACAGTGGGAAGAGTCAGAAGGCAGCTTCGGCCATTAC
The DNA here is from genome assembly GCA_027122575.1 of Merluccius polylepis. Lineage (NCBI taxonomy): Eukaryota > Metazoa > Chordata > Actinopteri > Gadiformes > Merlucciidae > Merluccius > Merluccius polylepis. The sequence goes on from JAOPJH010000035.1 coordinate 12,362,853, forward strand.
CCAAGAGCATGTCATCTCAAGTCGGGTTTGCAGTCGTCTTGGCGACGGGCCGATGTATGGACGACCATCTGGATTCACCCTGGACATTAAATTCCCGCCGTCCCAGGTAATGACACCGGAAATTACGGTAATATTCCCAGAGATTTTGAAGAAGAACGATGCACAATGGCGTCCTCCGAGCACTCAACCCCCCCTCCACGCCCCCTCGTAAAGAATCAATGAACTCTGTCTTTCGTTTCCATTCAAAGTGCTGCGGGAGCAACTCTTTAAGCCAAACGGTGGGCGGCTTGTTTAAATGGCCGTTCAACGGGCCGCAGGTAGAGCTGTCTAAAAAGGCCCTTCAAATTCGGCGGGGGGCAACCAACAGCATTGAATGGTGTGATGCTCATGATGTATAGCTCATTTTTCCCAATTATCAGCCGTGTTTAGCCTTTCAACAAGCAGAAAGGCAAACAGATAGACAGACAGACATGCGTTCCCTGTCACGATAATGCAATCCAGTCAATATGCCACTTCTGCATATTGAATATGCACACAGCCCCACAATATGCACTTCTGCGTAGTCGATATCCCACGTGCGGGATATTGACACTCTTTAGTTCCACCGTCAACCCGGCTCCTGGGTCGAGGGAAGGGTATTAAAGTCAGTCAGCCTCCGAGTGTGACACGCCGTGCCTGTATTCAATTTCACTTTCTCTCAGTCAACAATGCGGTGAGCTCTTATATTTTTCATAAGATGCGGCACGAAACAAAAAAAAAACAAAATAAAGATATGCCCAAAGGCTGTAGCCAGCCACCATGATCCAGCAGCAAAAAAGAGGAAATCTAATAAAATGCAAGTGAATACACAATGTAATCTCATGCATTGAATGGAATTCATTACTCAACTTACTTGATAGCGGTTTTCGACTCTTTCCATTTCAAGGAGGCTAAACTGCGCGAAGACAGGATCGTAAAGGCCCACGTTTGAAGCAGAGAGGCTGGTAGACTTCATGAAGGATATCACAGACCTTTTTGGCGCTGGGGCTTGTCAAGGAATATTGCAATACATCAAGTGGCTGATAGGCCCTGGTAAAACATTCCCCTCACGCTCCATCTGTGGCACTGTGACACATCATGAGATATTTACACTCCAACACTGGCAGGGAGAGAAAGTCAAAGGTCTCATTGGTCACCAATTGGGTTGAAAAACCTTTCCATTAGTCCCTTCTTCTCTACCTGCTGTACCTCAAGGTGGTTAAAGACTTCTCTAAAGGCCATTATCCCGCACTGTGAAGCTACCGCTCCGCCGTATCCCGTCATAAAGAAACACCGCTCTGAGCGTTAGCCCCATATCGATTCGGTGCGCTAGTCAAGTAGCTAGAGACGATGTACGGAGTTGACTGGGTAGCATCTCTGTGGAGTTTGTTGTTGACCTGATTGCCTTCGAAACAACGACAGAGCGAGACAGGTGTGGGAACCCCGCCTTCCTGCCACGCTTCATTACGGCAAGATGCCGTTTGCCCCCCCCGGCGATCAGCCAAACCAGCTGTTGGAGACGCCATGTAAGGCAAGCAGGCAGACGTTTTGCTGACAGAAGCACGCTCCTATATCGTGGCGCCATGGAAATATGGAAAATAGATAAACAGAAGAAGCACGGTTTGTGGTAGGATATCCTTGTTTGTCTCATGCTTTGCAAATTGCATTACTATTTGCTTACTTTTTTTATGGTTTCTATAGCGATATATCTGGAAGTGCATTTCAGCAAAATGATGACTTGGCAAAAACATCACTGCATCACAGCCAAATATAAAAATGTCATTATAATGCATGGATTGATATTAAAAATGTCCCTCATGCAAAATGAGGCAAAAGATTTACTGCACGCATTGTTTTTTCATGAGGTGCTCCTTAACAAAATAACCACATTGACTTCACCCCGATCATAACATGCCGCCAAATTGCACTCATCCCTAGATTAGTAAACAACTTAGTGAAATAAATTACACCCGCAACAGTTTCTCACATCCTCCTTCTTCACTGAAAGCTTTCATAAAAGAAAACACGTACACGACATCGCTCATAAAGCCCGGCTATTCTTTTGACACGTCAAACCTCAAGGTGTTTGTATGTGTGTGTGTGTGTGTGTGTGTGTGTGTGTGTGCGTGTATGGGTAGATTTGGG
>JAOPJH010000035.1:12847632-12861759 GCA_027122575.1 Merluccius polylepis
GTGTGTGTGTGTGTGTGTGTGTGTGTGTGTGTGTGTGTGTGTGTGTGTGTGTGTGTGTGTGTGTGTGTGTGAGAATGCCAGTCTTCCAACCAACCCAACAACAACCATTTTAAAACCAAGACTAATGTTGGTAGTGGCCCGGGGGTTTCCGTGCCGCTCATTTCAATGGCATGGCTACCTGAAAATACCTGAAACCAAAAATATTTTGGGTAAATGGTCACAATCTCAGTGGCTCGGTGTGAATAGTGGTGTGTACTTTAGATATTTGGTATCCAGGTACCAACTCGCCTCACGTGTTTTCCTGTATCACACACACCGCAGGTTATGTTAAGCCTCTTGTCTATTTTCACTGTCCCTTAATTATTAAATTTAACATACCAGTTTAAGTCTGCACACACAAGAAAGCATCCGCGTCGTGTGTTTGCACTTACGCTTCACTTTGGTACTAATGTAGTGTATTTAAGGTTATTATAAATTATCGTTGGAAATAATCTTGTCGCACTGTGGGTTCTTTATATTTTAACTAGGTTGTTTTGATCCCCAGTGTGATCTAAAAATGGTCTGATTCAGTTGTGAAATCTGGCAGGTTGCTGTTGCCTTGGTTAGCAAACGCATGCAGTTCATAGGGCACTGCTTAAAACTAATTTCCAAACCCTTTTTGTGCAGTATGTCACAACCTCTGCCTCAAATTTGGCAACACAAGTAAACGTGATCCCTTCTAAAGAAAAAGCACAGACAAGTTTGCTCAACCTTGTTGTTTGCACAGCATTTGGATACCGTGGCCATTTTTAACGAAAGTTTTCCAGACAATATATGAAATTCCACCCTCCTAACTTGTCATAGGTCAACCATGTCCCTGGTCGGTCTGTGTTGGAGATTAACTTTGTTTTGGGGTGAAGATTGACACATATGTGATACGGCGGCCCCGCCAGAACAAAGCATTCCACTTGTCCACCTATCCGGTCCTCTCTGGTGTTGGTCACACTTTGAAATGTACACTTCCACTGATATGACCCTTCAAAGCATTAGCTTTTGCATTTGAGCAGAGTGACAAGACGCTGCAAGAACAGTAGTCTGCTGTGTTCACATTGGCCCCTGTAACCCCCACAGCGCACTGATACATAATAACATTAAAATGTCTTTCTTCATATTCGCCCAGGGCCGTCAGTTGATTCTAAAAAAAGGCCCCTATTCTGGGTTCATTAAGTTTCATAAACATAATTTAGAGATGGAGATGATACACTTATAGACACGCAGGACAGATGAACTGCTACCAGCATTGCAACGACGAGGTCCACTGCCTAAGACTAATGCGTCTCATTAGCTTGGGTTACACTGCCATTTCAATATAAAGACTTATTTCCCTAATACACATCTTATTTCCCTAATACACATCTGTCATCTTACATCACTTTTAAACAGAAGTGGAATGTGAGAGCTGTATGTTTGGATAATTTGTGTGTGTGTGTCTGTGTCTGTGTGTGTCTACTCTTGGTTGTTCGGTAATGTTAAACCTCTACCTATCTGTTGACTTGAGGTGTTCACACAGCGTCCCCAATGCATTAATGATTAACTTCTCACAGTTGACTTGTTTTGAGGTAAACCCCCATCCTGAATGATCAATTCTCATGGCCATACTATGTTGTAAATTAGATGGGTACGTTATTCATCCATGCATCAGGGGAAATTTAGTTTACATATTGACCTGTCCTATTACAAAAATACAGCAGCCCGAATGCTTTCATGTTGTCTGATATATGCATCATAGACAGATCACTATCTTCAAATCTTTACCTTCATGAATAGTTGGTCCACAAAATGTTTTATGAATTATCAAACGGCCTTTGGAATGACCAGGACGGACAGCGATATGGTTTATTACTGCCAGATAGGCACTGTGCTCTCTCCTACCTATTGGCCAACCTCAGATTGTAATGATATGTGATTTAGCAGCAGCATGGCTGGTTTGATCGCCTGGTGTGAATTTCCTTTGAGGAAGCAAGCGCTGGGGAATATTGTTTCATGTTCTTCAGCAATCGCTTTTAACTAACGCACATCAAACACAATTGTCATTTACGATCATATTGGTTCCAAGGGATGGCACTTGCAACAGTTTATATGATAATTGAGAGCAGCTGGCATTTAGTTCATTTAGTACAAATGGCAGTTAACCTGTGTCGCATTGAGATTGTGCTGTCCCTGCGGTTTCACATAAGTACTCCAGTGCTCATTAAGTATGCAAGTGCAGCAATTTAAAAAATGTATATAGTTTTATAGATAATAAATATAACATGATATTGTTACGGTCTGTCATGTCTAATATGATCCTTGTTAACTTTTGAGGCTTTGCATATGGAGCTCAGAGCTGTGAACTTAAGAGCCTTACAAAGAAGGGAGAACGGATTAGATGTACTTGAGGTTGTGGGGGTTTTAAAGGTGCTGTAGGTAAGATTTAAACGATATAATTTGAGTGTAATTTGTAGGGTTATTTGTCTCTATACATAATTTCAAGATTTGGATAATCGTTAGGTTTTCCGAGTGAATATTCAAATAGTAAATTTAGGGCTGTACACTAAAAGTCGAGTCGCCGTTCAGAGAACCCCAAGGTGACTCGAATTCTCTTTTTAACAATCGCAGGTTTTATTTATTTTTAATGTGCATTATAATAACCGAAAATAACATGATTAAGAGGCTTAACATGTAATAACGTCAATAATCATGGAAAAGAGAAAATAATGATTACAAGAGAACTCACGTTCCACAAGGAGATGTTTCAAAAAACTTGCGGCACTTGCCCTTGATGGGCAAGTGCCGCAATAGCAAAATAATCTCGTACATTATTGTAAAAAGATCTGGACGAGCTGTTAACTTAACTTGTTTTGAATGCAGTTGATTGCCGTGATTGTATGTAAATCCACACAACTTTGTCAAGAACTTTTGATTGATCCGTCATGGATTGATCTTGTTAAACCGAGTTCAAGTTAGAAAGATATTGGCTATTCACGCTCTGTGATAAAGCAATTTTAAGTGGGGAACAGTGGGTCTAGTGGTGTTGGATTAAAACTGAAAAGCCGAAGCAATGGTGTTAAAGCGGGAAAAAAGAGAGGTGATACCTACCTGGTCAGATTTTGAGTCACGTTCAGCCCCAAGTTCATAAAAAAAATGAATCACGTTTTTATCAACTAATATTTTTTCATTTTCAAATTGGTTTGAGCACATTTGTTTTAATGGGAGGTTGAGAGCAGAGGGGGAGAGGATTACATTTTTTGGGTTGCTTATCTTCAAAATCTTGCTCTCTTCTGCACTAGAGCTACAACATGCTCACGCTCACTTCAAGGAAAATGATACTAAGAAACGTTTCCCTGAAATGATGACATATGCCGACTTGAACTGATTCATAATGAGAACCGCAAAATAAAAATAAAAAGCAGAACTTGCTGAACAAAACTAAAGCAAAGCAATGGCCACGGGGGGGATCCTATTTTTAGCTAGTTAAATCAAATGCAAATCTCAAAGAATGGCAGGGTTGCTAATCTGAATACAGATGCAGGTCTTTAAAGGTGTAGGTGGGGGTTGGGATCGGATGCCTACAGGTACGCTGCAGACATTGTGGCTTGAATCCAGAATGATTCATTTAAAAAAGCAAACAATGAAAATTGTGATGCAAACATTTTCGTTCCCACTAATAGTGAATCATATCACAATTGCAATATCTGTCAAATTAATCACAATATCATTTTTTAACATATCGTTCAGCCCTACACCCTAGCTACTACACTGTCCTGTCCCATAATCCCCTTCCCCATGTGCGTCCTGTGATTGTTGCCAAGTTATGCAAATCAAGCATGCTGCTACTACTACTACTACTACTACTACTACTACTACCACTACTACTACTACTACTCATACTACTACTACTACTACAACTACTACTATTACTACTATATGCAAATCATATTCCTTGCACCTGCTTAGTGTGGCGGGCTCTGATGCCCTATGGCTCCGGAAGTCCCCCAAAAAACGGCAGGCATTGACAAAAATGTAAAGCTAATTGGGAGGCAGGGAGGTTTTAATATATTAAAATGTTAGATTTGGGAGAATACTGAATTGAATTGGAGTGACTCGCACATGTCTGTGGGAGTCACTGTAGTGCCGGTGCGTCAGAGTATGACAGTAAAGGACCTTCAACAGACCGCTCTGGTCAGACAGATCTCTCTGACGAAGGTCTTGCATTGAAATGTTACCACCACCAATAAAGGTTTTTCAATTAATGTGTAGAATACTGAATAGAAAATACTGAATTGTATTATGTTTTAGCCTCTGCTGACCTCAGTACTAACATTTGCTCTTTCCCCTGCCCTCTCTCTCCCTTTTTCCCTTTCCCTCCCTCCCTCAAGGATCCATTCGGTCATACCCCAACCCTCTTTGCCCATCCTTGATTCTCATTGGCTGATTTTCCCAATGGGGGTGGAGCTCAGCATGGGGTAAGAGAGGTAACGCTGCACACCTCAACAAGACAAGCTTAGGAGGCCTGGTCACTCAGTCAGAGGTAAGAACACGCACACGCACACACACACACACACACACACACACACACACACACATACAGAAGACCCACTTTCAACACACATGTGCACTCTGGTCCTTTTAAGCCTAGTAAACTACAAATGCAGACACGATGACACACAGGGAGACACAATGAAGTTGTAGCTCTTGCAGCAACCGCAATACCCCCTTGGGAGAGTCACTGCTTCAACTGACACGACCTCTTATCAGGGACAACACACTCTGATCAAACAGACATTGAATATCTACTCAGTTTCAATTATTTTAGAAGCTGTGACCCAAGCCCATATAGTATAGTTTTTTTTAATTTTTTTATTTATCAAATCTTCACTGGACATGTTAGGCTGACTTCACCTGTCGTATTGATGGTTTTCAAACTTGAATGCAACTGTCAGAAAGTATACTGAGTAACTTGAACAGTAAACACAAACCCTGGGGACAATGCCATGTTTGATAAGGCACAGCTTGCTGCTATGGCTATAGCTGATTGGTTTGTGTTGGGTTAGTCTTTAACTAGACAAAAACCCCCCTACCACTCACGGTGGGTATAGGCTGCCATTCCATGTACGTATCCACTGCTGGAGCCGGGTGCTTTTACCAGATTAAAAAAGCAGAAGTCAAGAACCTTGGGTAAGATATAAAGGCTTTACCTCTGATCCTCTAAATCTACTGCAGGCACAATCCAGCGCTTACTAAGACGACAGGAAGAGCTGTGAATACTTATTATGATCTGCCTTACCACGCCTGTTTCGATGCTATGATGTAGTGTAGATTAGCATAGTGGATATTTGTACAGGAAAGGTTATTTCGCCATTATTTGACACCCCATAAACGCCCCTAAAAGGGCAAGGAAAAAACGTGCCAAAAATGCCACCCATAGCCATCGCTAGTAGTAATAGTCAGTGTTTCCTCCTAAGGCGTCTTAATTTTAACTCTGTTTTGGGGAATTGTTTTCCTTGCCCTTTTTGGGGCATTTATGAGCTGTTGTCTATGTGGGCCTGGCAAAGCCGTCATTGTGATCGTCAGGCTATACAAATAAACCCGACTTGGGTCGAATGCATGTCCTTGGCTTCACCTCTAACGGAGACCTTCTGCAAGTTGAGCGCTGGAAAAGGTGTACAACCTGACCAAAGGATGGAAGGAACACGGTTATAGCAAGAACAGTGTGTACAGTTTGTGTCCCCTTCCGTGCACTCCAGTTTGCCTACCCAGCCATGTATTTTAGTCAACCCCTTGATCGCTAATTAGTAGTTTGAGAGCGGTAGTCTTGTCAACATGTTGTTCTGCTTACTTACTCCGATTCTCCCACTATTACCACCGTCTCAGCCCCCCAGAATCCTGAGTGGAAGGTATAATTGTATGTTTATGTGCTCATCTCATCCATGCAGAATGGTATGTTCTAGAATGATGCTTTTTTAATGATCGGGATCATTAGGATTTAAATCATGTTGGATTAGGATCGAGTATGAGTTTTATGAGGGAGAGGGCAGGGGAGAGTGTTATTAAGTGAGCAGCGAATGAGAGGAATAAAGTACACTGGAGGCCTTGTGGGCAGGGATGGGTGTTGCTAAGACGCAACAGAACGGTAACCTGATTCCTAGATGGAGAAACAGGAAGGGAGAGAAAAAAAATATTATGGGAAGGATGTCTTCACTCGACACTGACTCAACATTTTTCCATTGGCACAAATGTGGTTAAAACAAAGTACGAAGTAGAAGATGGTGCTTCACAGTATGTATTAAACATACTTTGCCAATTTTTTATAAATTTGTTAATTGATATTTTCCTCCAGATGGGTCAATATTTAACTCTCAATAAATATTGCACATGTGCGGGTGTTTAGGATGGGCGGGGGGGGGGGTTGGTCGATGAACAGGAAGTCCAAAACAAACCATGGATTGATGTTTGGACAATGGAGTAAGGCCGAGAGGAGTCCGATCACAAAAGAATGTGTATGCAAGAACACAAAGCACAATAGCCCCATGGCCTTTCCTTCATTTGAACATTAACAGTTGTTTTAGAAGGAGCTCTTAGTCAAAGTGACTCCCCCAGTTCAGGTTTCCTGAATTTCCTAATTTCTAAATATAGAATTCATAATAATGACAATATTTGTATTATACTTTTATTTCTGAATGTGTAGCACGCATTCAATGAGAATGCATTTTATTCTAAAACAAATAATGAAGCTGTCGCAAAATAGACTGGACTGCATTTATCAAGCATTTTTCTAACCTGTAATCCCTCAAAGCGCTTTAGTGACTCACATTCATTCAAACATTCATACACTGACGGTGGTTTCAACCATGCAAGGGAACAGTCAGCTTGTCTGGAGCAGTTAGGGTTAGGTGTCTTGCTCAGGTACAAATAATAAAGGGATTAATAGATAATATTGAATTGTTGTCTAGATCTACAAGTAGAATTGAAAGATGATGTATTCAAATGACACTCTGTTTACAACAGCACAAACATGAATTGACAGAAACATGATATAGGTCATGTGACTGAGCTGTTCCCATGCTGTAAACATGATACAGGTCAAGTTTTGTGATAAGAGAAAGAGGTATTTTATATCTGCTGGTTCTTGTAACTAATCCTTAATATGGGAATGGTGGTCTACAAGCTTGAAAAAGGCCCACAGGGGTACTGTTACATTTTCGCCGAGGTGAGGTCTGAGTGTCCACAGTCAGAACTAAATGTGCCTGTTCATGGCACCATTAGCAAGCTAAATGGAAAACAAGGTTAGAGCTAAGGACGCGAGGTAAATTTAAAGTGGGAAAAGATAATGGATTGAGTGAGAGTGAAATGACTCAAATTAGGTTAGATGAGAAACCCTAGCAAGAAAGTGGAAAGTTTAGCATGGAAAAAACCCCGGCAGGCATGAGAGTGAATATGATATTTTTTTGGAAGCAAGACATTACAAATGTACGTAAAGAAGGGACAACATATGGAAAAATTGTGTAAGACGATGGAAAATGAGGGAAGAAAGTGGAGGGAACTAAACCTAAAATGAGAGGGGCGGGTGTTATCAGCCTGCCAAAGGAGAAACCGGAGCCTGCAAAAGACACCTGGAGAAAAACTATATTGTTCTCTCTTCTGTCCGTCTCCCTCTCTCTTCCTTTGTCTAAATGTCTTTCTCTCTGCCTCCGTCTTCCTCACCCTGGTGGATGTTTGTTCATATATTTCATTTGTGTTTTGGAAGATGTTCCATGCCTTTTTGGGGTTAGGGGATTTTTCTAATATTGTATTTTCCTGTGGCCTGCGATGCCACTTGATTCTGTTGTAATAGGGCTTGTTTTGGATTTATGGTGTCATTTTGCGTAAACCAATTTAAATATGGGTAATTGGGACACAGTACACTTGGCAACACACTTTATGCACGTTAGTGCCTGATAAATGTGGTGTAAAAATGTTTTATTGTATTGTAAGCTTTGACCTATGAGCTCTAACTGCTGTATAGGACTTTCTTCGCTATTTACACACCCACCAAAAAACCTTACAGGTTTTTTTTTAGTCTTGATAAATCGTACGAGCATGTAGAATATATACCTTTTTAAATCAAACACAGATTGCTTTTCTTCGTATTTTACTTCTGAAAGGTTCATATTTTAATTTGTAGGCATTTCATCTCCTACCCAATGATGAATCAAACTCTCAGCTAAAGGATCTCCCAGCATGTTTGATCACCATACCCTGTGCATGTTAGGGTATTCATTTATACAGTACACGTCTAATACATGTGTACAAGTGTAATGGTGTAAATATAACAGCTTAATAAAGAAATAAAGGAAAGGAAGCTGGGAAGTATCTTCTGCCGCTCATCCATCTTCTTTCCCTGTATTTCTCTCCATCTCCCCCTGTCTCTCTCTATTTCTGTACCTCTCTCAGGACATGGCCATGGGGCTGTTGCGGAGGAGGATGAAACTTCTGGTGACGGTGGTAATGTTGAACCTCTTCATCTTCATCCTGGTCTCCCGGCACAATGGCCAGGACAAGAGCGGTCTCCACAAGGTCCTCGTCCCCACAAAACCTTTCTGGTCCAAGTTGGTACCAAACCAGGCTTATTGGAACCTCCGGCAGCAGGTTATGGACCTCCAGAACAACCCCATCCTGACCGCTAACTATAGCACTGAAGACCTGCCCGAATGGCTGAACCACACGGCTTTGATCTCTGACCCCTGTCAACCTGATCTCAAGGTCACCACGCGGGTGAAAGACTACAACTCCCTACCTGGCCGCTTCAAGGACTTCCTGGTCTATATGCACTGCCGCTCCTATCCGCTGCTGGTGGACCAACCTAATCTGTGCAAGGATCCCCCATTCCTGCTTCTGGCCATCAAATCGCTAGCGCCGCATTTTGACCGCCGCCAGGCCATCCGCGAGTCCTGGGGGCGGGCCGGAGTCCTGGCCAATCGGACCGTGAAGACGGTCTTCCTGCTGGGCAACACGTCCGAGGTCGACCACCACCCGGATCTATCGGACATGCTGCGCTACGAGAGCACGAGCCACCACGACATTGTCCAGTGGGATTACCGCGACTCTTTCTTCAACCTGACCGTCAAAGAGGTGCTGTTCCTGGGCTGGATACAGAGCTACTGCCCTGGCGCACAGTACATCTTCAAGGGCGATGACGATGTCTTTGTGAACACCTACAGCATACTTCACTTCCTCGGCGGCCTCTCTGGCGCCAAAGCCAGGGACCTGTTTGTGGGGGATGTGATCACCAACGCCGGGCCCCACCGGGACAAGAAGGTGAAGTATTTCATCCCAGAGAGCATGTACGTTGGGATGTACCCGCCGTACGCCGGCGGCGGGGGTTACCTCTACTCGGGGGATCTGGCGGCTCGCCTGCACAACGTATCGCAGCATGTGGCCCTCTATCCCATCGACGACGTCTACACGGGGATGTGCCTCCGCAAGCTAGGCCTGGCCCCGGAGAAGCACAAAGGCTTCAGGACTTTTGACATTGAGGAGAAGTATAGGTCCAACCCCTGTGCCTACAAGAGTTTGATGCTTGTTCACCCTCGGACCCCACAGCAGATGATCCAGATCTGGACCTGGCTCAGCGATCCTAATTTGAACTGCCAGTAACAGCCTTGCATTAGTCGTGTTGGTTCCACGTAATGGGGTCGAGTAATGCTGGCCATTTTGTGGTGACCTAATGCTGCGACGATTGCTCACCATTGCTTGATGTTCAAAAACAGACCGTTAGGTACTGGGTACTACCACCGATGTTAACCTGCTGTTCTTTGAAGGTCTCGGACCAACATTGTTTTATGATGAGGACTTGAAGAGTGGCAGTGTTAAATTGTCACAACATTACTGTCATGAACACTAGGGGTCACCCTTGGTGATTAATACATTGTACTCCTCAAAATGAGGATGACGTGTGTTTGGATACAGGCTTCCTTTTGAAGAAATGGCCACCATAGTATTTTGTCTTGATTCATGCTAAGTGACTTTATTGTTCTTTGTGTGCACATATTTATATCACAACTATTTATATGGCCTTTATGATGCTTTAACACTGTGTGCTAGCTCCTCATTTGAGTCTCTTAATGCTGTATTATAGGAAGATGGAGGCTAAGCTATATGGTCAACTTGGGCTCTCCTCCACGCTTGCTGCTTTAGCCACCGGCGTTGGCTAGTGTTGGCTAGTATTAGTGCTTACACCCAGCTGCCCCATATATAATAATGCTCAGATGATCTAGTGGTTGTACAGTTTTGACTGGTATGCCGTACACACTCCAACACTGCAAAAAAGGAACATCTAAACGAGTCATAATTTTACATATCATTTCATTTTCAAGAAAACAGAAAATAAAACGCAATCGGTGTGAATTTGGTAATAATGAAAATCCAGTCAAATAGACAAGTGATACCTTGAAACAAGAAAATGTCCTTTTTATTGGAAGGGGAAATCACTATTATTGTGTAAAAATATAACACCGCATACAGTTTAATAATATTTTTGCAGTGAGTCAACAGCAGAAGCCACGGTGGCAGCCTTTTCCCATGGCGTGATGGTAGCCTGACGATATTGGAGGCCCACACATCCACACTCCTCCTAAGTAGCTCCGCTGTGACTCACTCCTGCTCCTCCACATCCCTCCAGCTGTATTTGAGTCCCTCGTTCGCCTTACGACGTTTTATATCGCGACCCAAACTAAATCCCTTTACTTCCATTTCAGTAAAATAAAAGCTGCAAGATAAATGTATTTAAAGTAAAATGGCATCACACCGCATTGCACTTTCATTTCAAGTTAGAGATTTGTTTTGGTCCAAAGTTTAAAGCTTCAAAAGTTTAAAGCTTCCTTCCTAGGTAACAGATTGTATGATTTAGTGGGTGTGTGGAGGATGTTTGATAAGCGACAGGGAAGCCCTATCCAGCCGGTCTGGACATGGGTGTGTATGTGTGGGTGTGGGTGGGGGGGGGCTAAAGTAATCCAAATGCTGTCAATTTCTCTTCAGGTTCATGCAGGTCCCAGTGACTGTGGCTGTAGACTTTCAATGGTCCCATTGATTCTAGTGATTTATTTTTGAACTATCAATGCAAAGCTTTCTTGCTGTATATGTTATTAACCTGCCTCATAGATTTTTATTTTTCGTGTGTGATTTTACAAGTGGTTTTCTCGACGCTATTGGTGGTCAGTGAAAGTGCAACCAAAGGTCATACTTTATAACTGCCATCTGTGGTGAGGCTGCTCTGTTTGCTGGTTAAGTCACTCAACCATCCATAATTCAACATCTTCATTCCAGAATGCTTCAAGTACATTCAATGATTACATGCTCAGTGTCAAGTTAGTGACCCAGGTAATTGGTAAGTTTTTAAACAATGTTACGGTTAAGATGTATGGCTTCAGTCCTCTTTTCATTTTTTTAGCAAATGTATTAATTTAGTTAAGTAATTCTCAAACCTGGTGTCCGTTCAAGGTATTGCGCTTCTGCACCACTCCTACCAAAAAGACTGAGAGGCAGGGTGGTTGTCATGCCCTCATGACCAATGTTTTTCATCTGTCTTTGTTTGCCTCATTATTTTAATTTCAGTTATTTCAATGGCAAATCTACAGCACGCTAACTAGACTTTTTTGTTTTGTTTGCTTTTTTTTGTTTGTTGTTCTGCCTTTTCAGTTTAGTATGTGAGAGGGTTTTTCCCCCTCACCCTGACAGTACATGTACATTTCAAACTTGGCCAGGAGGAATGCAAAGGTGTGTAACAAATGTTTCCATAGGCCTCTGTTATGCTGCCCCCTGCTGGTCAGGTTTGGTTAAGTGCAATGGGGAACAGGTCTACACCACCACAGACTTAATGCTTGTGTAATGCTGTTAATCGGGTGGTAAAACATCCCCTTGGGCTTTTAAAATACTTAAATTTTAACGCCTTGAAGCCTTCTCCATTTCTCTGGTGCCTTTGCCTTCAGACGTAGTGATGCACCAGCTTGTTCTGTCCCCGACAGGAGCGCTAAATACCCACTCAGGATTTTTATAATTGGTGAAGTTGCATTTGGATGGTGTAGAAAGGAAAGACAAGTCACAAAAGTGCTTCCGAAACATTGACACACACTTGAAATTGAAATTTATTTTAACTTTTCTAACCCCCAACCGCCCTGCTCGACTTTGACGGGACAACGACAGACACAGAGTAGATGTGGCAAAAGCAGATGAGTTTGAAAAGAATTTGAACTCAACTGGGAAAACCAGCGCATCTTCAACTTTTGTTCTCGTCTATATAGCTTGATTCTTCTGCCTGACTGGGTAGAGTCATACAACATGTTCTCAGCTATCCCTATATCACTTGGTGGCAGCTTGAATTGTTTACGGGTTTTAAAATGGCAGCTTTTGTGCGGTCATTTTAAGGGTCCTTTTTACACCACTGTTTGGTCCACAGCCTCTTTTTGCTCTATGTATGTATGTTGTCTGTGTGTATATGTTGGCATATACATGCATGTGTGTATATATATAATATATACACACACACACACACAGATGGCCTTACTCACAAACACGCAGATTTGGTAGCTGTGGGGCGCACAGAAATTACTAGGAATGTTGCAGCAATCCTATAGTGTTTTATTTATTGATTTCTTTTTTTTCTTTTTTTTCAATTGATTTTTTTCTTAAAGTAGCACAATGTTCTGCAGATATTGCTGTTGATTGAGACATGACCGCCAGTGTGAGCTTTTGGTCGAAATCCCAAGGCTAAAGGCAAAGGTCAACACAGGCAGAGCTCAGTCCATCATGTCTTGTTTGTGTTGTCTTGATGTATGTGAGTGTTTATGGCTATGTTGTGCCACAGTGTTGTCCAGGAAATGATCAAAGACCTGGATATCAAATTGGCGATGTGTGTAAATTGTAACATTGGAAATTGTATGTGCGTTTTGTGATTTATCTCATTCCTCCCCGACAAGATTTTCAAGAACGATTTCTGCCATGACTTCAGAGGCCTTAAATCCTTAGCACCCAATAGTTGAATATTATTCACCCATTCCTCTCTGCGTCTGTAACCGTATCACAACTCTGTATTTAAAGCCTGTTGTCGTTTTGTGGAAGACTTCAACATCCACTGCACTAATGAGCGATGGTTACCAAAGTGTGACTTTGTTGGGTATAAGAATATTTGCGGTCACGTGTAATTGCTTTTATATGCTGTAGAATAACTTGTGATTATCTCAATAAAGTGGGTTTTGCTGTTTTGTAACATTTTCTTCCGATTGTTTTTCATCCTTATCGATTGGCAGTTTTAAAATTGTTTTTATCTATGTAAAAAGATGAGCCTTAAAGGAGAACCAAACCCCAACACCACTTACAACATCACCACGTGCATTACATGGTTTGCATTGTAAATGACTCCCCCTACAGGTCAAACACGTGCTATTGCATGCATGACCCGAGCTGATGGTTACCCGGTCACCATGCATGCACCATTCAGGGTTGATTTCGACACACCTGTCCTCCGTTTATTGAAGCTGGTTTTGAAGGCGCGTTTACAGCTGGCAGTCCCGCCCCAGAATGAAAGTATTTGTTTTAAAGGCCGGGTCAGGGGGTCTTTAAATGGATGTAGACAGACTTAGGTTAGGATGGATGTGTTCTAGAAAACAGCAGTCTGTCTCCTCTCATCCTCAGGGGACCCTTTTCTCCCCCATCACCCAGGGGAGAAGAAAGGATGCTGAATGGTTGCCGTGGCCACCAAATTCATAAGACTGGTTATTGTGTGTGTGTGTGTGTTTACCTGTGAATGTGTGCATCATGTCTATTCAACTTACATTGTTGTTAGTTGTTAGCCACCCATACCAGAGAACAATGCCTAAAGTATATGGTGGCCGGCATGGCATTTAATGTCCGAGTCTGGAATGTTCTTCCATCTCAGTTATAGGAAAAAGGGTATAGGATCCACACAAGGTAAAACCTTTTCAGTTTGAAGTTCTCAAATGTGGCCTTTATTATCCTCTCTCTCTCTCTCTCTCTCTCTCTCTCTCTCTCTCTCTCTCTCTCTCTCTCTCTCTATCTCACTCTCTCTCTCGCACTCTCTCACTCTCTCACGCTCGCTCTCTCTCACACACACTC
>JAOPJH010000035.1:13109604-13124879 GCA_027122575.1 Merluccius polylepis
TATTTGTAAAAACCAAAATACAAGTTACAAATTATAAATTTGTATTTGTGGATAGCAAAACACGTGTGCAAATCAAAAATATTTGTAGATCACCATCTGTGCGTTTACAGATATTAATGAGACAAATTTAAGCCCATACAAGGGAGCTGGATCGGCTGTTGTAACAGTGGAGTGAAATGTGAAAAGATTGTAGTTACCCCAATAATGAGTTATCTCTGTGCAAAGGCATTTTTTAACACAGAGAGAGCTGGGAGGATACAGAGCAAACCAGTGGCTGAAAAATAACCACTGAAAATATCAGTTACATCATTTTAAGATCACTTTCAGACAAGAAAGTGCAGTAATTGTCAACAAAACATTAGTAATAGTAAAGACTTTGAATAGACAGTACAGTAGTATCTGCACCTGCAACGTGTTAGTCACAGAAAGTATGTAACTGTATGCAAGATTAATTCAATCAATTTGGCAGTTTAGAGGCAGAAACTTTAAAATGCCAAAATAGCCATTTTTATTTCAGAAGTGGAATTTTGAGGTCCATATTTGATGCCAAGCATGTTGTTTTTTGGAGCAGGAGCAGCACTTTCAGTACAGATACATAGAAGCCTGTTATTATTTTTGACTTGTCTTTCACCAAATTTTAATATATTTCAAATGTGTATTTCATTTTGCCATTGCTAACATTCAGAAACAGTTCATTTGCAGCAGTAGCTACTTCACGCTAACCTTTAATGAGTTGCTGATCTGTCTAGATACCAAAGCATAAAACGTCCACTTTTCTGTACTCTATATTTATGTAATCCAATGTAGTGTATAATTTTGTGTCTACTTTGTTCCAGCTCCACAAGTGGGACCTTTTAGAGAGGCACCCTGTCCTGTTCCTCGCCAAAAAAAACAAAAGTGGCTTTGTGGCAGAGTTACTCTGTCCATGGGACATCGAGGCAGAGGAGGTAAAGGATTCCCTTGTGACGATGCAACGGATCTATGAACACCTTCTTAATGGTAATGTATATAAACGTGCAATAACCTTAACACATGAATGTGTCCAAGAAGACACTGATCACATTACTTGCCCACTACCCCATCCATAGTTTTTTGTGTTCTTTTAAATGATTAGTTTGATGTTACAACTGACCCTTCGCTAAGCCCCGGCCCCCTTAGTTGCTGTTGCTATGCCTGACAAGCTGACGAGTTTTCAGCAATATTAACATCGGTTTCACAGGAAATATCAGCAGATTTCTGGATAAACTGTTCAGAGATATCAGAGAGAAGCAGTCACAAAGATCATTCATAGTTTTCGGTGACGTGACCTGCGAAGCTGGACAGTAAAACATCTGTTCAACGTCACAAAATCGATCAAGTGAAGAGCAAAATCGTGGATCTGGCAACATTTGCTAATCAGAAGGGAGGGAAAAGGAGCTTGCTACCTTACGTAGAGGTTGGAGGTGTGCAGCCATCTTACAGATCACTGTGGTTGCTCCTGACTGTTCCATTACTCTGCAATATTTCAAACTGATCTGCTGTTAAAGAAATGACAAAAATGGCCATTGTCTGTTTAGTACACACTTTTTCTATCACGTCTCTACTCTCTGACAGTGTCATGGATGTATAAAGAGTTGCAGGCTGAGCTCACCAACACAAGCACACTAACCGCCATGCAAAAATTGAATTTAATTGAAGAATGCAGACCTCTATCAAGGCCAATTGTTCCTTCCTCTTCCTCTTTTTTTTTGCCGTTATAAAACACACACGTGTGCTGCAACAGCTGATCAGCGCCAGATCCACTGAGCTTTGTCTCAGCTGATCGCGCTCATATGGAGGTTAGATCGTCCAATGTTGAACTGTTTTTATACAAAGTGCAGCCAAACACCAGGATGAAGAGCAGTTAGAGGAGAGGGGCTCCTCTAACTGCTCCTCTGTGCAGCTGCAGGTGAGCAGCAGGTGAACCGGCTGGAGACCGCACGCGGGACCGTCCCCCTTTTTCTTCTTTTTTTTTGCAGCGCCGTTGTTACAGGTTGTTACGTTGTTACACATCTATGTCCATGTGTATTTATTGTCTGACCTTCCCTCACAGGGACTGTGCTGCTGGCACATACTGTCAGTCCTCCTGTGTGACTTTTTGCTTCGAAATATGACTGAAGACACGTGGAAGTCTGCACGTGTCGACACACTCCCATGAGTTGACGACATAAGGAGCTAATTTAAAAAAAATTAACCAATAGTATTAACCGGTCAAAGTTCTTGTTATCGGTTAACAGTTAAATGGTTAATGGTGTCCTCGACTATGAAAATCCGTAGTCGAGGACACCCCTAATAAAATACTTGTTGCAGTTTCCTATGCAGCTTAAATCTAATTAAACTGCTTATATCAAAGTCTACATCACAGTTTCCTCTTCCCAACAGTGATAACGGCACCTGAACCAGCAACCGCAGCGGGTCCAGCAGCAAATTCAGAGGATCCTCCGGTGTCCACATCCCCGACTCCTCTTGTCTCCTCTTGTCCTGTTTCCACCTCCCCGACTCCTACTGTGTCCTCTTGTCCTGTTTCCACCTCCCCGACTCCTCCTGTCTCCTCTTGTCCTGTGTCTCCCTCCCCAACTCCTCCTGCCTCCTCTTCTCAAACCCATCCACAGAAGAACAGAAGACAGAGAGGGATAAAGCGGATGAGTGGTATGTATGTGTTTGGGGTCATCAGTAATGTTATTATCACTATATGAGTATTTGTCAAACTGTTTCAGTGAGAAGAATCTCATTCTAGCCTTCTCTCAGCCCATAACCTGCATCATTGTTTGATTGGCCATGATTTCTACAAAGGAACATAACATGCATATAATAGCAAACTATTGAGTGGAAAATAAGGGGTAAACATGAAGTTACTGTAAACAGACAGGTAACTCCTTGGTTGGACAGTTCTGCTGATGTCATCCAGCATCATAAGGACTTCAAATCAATTTTAATTTTATTTATATAGCCCAAAATCAAATCAATAAAATTTTTCTCAGGGGCTTCACCAAATTCTGACATAAGATTCTGCAGTATATTCTATTTCTGATGTTAGAAGCATTATGTGTAATGTTATACTACAAATTGAAAACATGCTGTCATGACCAACAAGTACACAGTAAAGATGCCATCGGTAATTCAGTTAAAAGTTATTACTGTGAGATCCCTGTCCCTGTTTAATGAACAACTTATAAGGAAAATGAAAATGCCTGTTTAGATGTCTGTCAATAAGCCATTACCATTGTTTCATTCATTTCAGAATGTCCCATTCATCAAGGCTCAGGCAGTTTCCCCTACAAAAAAATACTGAGGCAAAGAATCAGGGAGGTGTGTTTCCAGGCAGATTTGAAATGACTGATAATGAAAATATCTCTGTGGCACCATAAATTTAGATGTTTTGTTATAGCCAGGACATATTACATGTGGAGGTTTAATGAAGTGTTGCCTCCACTTCCTTTCAACACCTATGTTAATTGATTGGAATGTTCACACAAAGCTTGACTGCTCACAGTCTTGTGCTGCGAGTGTATCTGGCAAGAAAACACATGTATGATAAACAATAACAAGAAATAATGTATTATTTATGATAAGTGATGAAATATATATCATTCTTGTTGATTTTTGACTTTCCTTTCTGTTTCCCAGCTGTTATTCTGTGACTGCAGATAACCACTCAGACGTATATAGGCTTTAGACAAGGCAAGGTTCTCATGACTTCAGTATTGCAGAAGATATGGGGAATAGGTACACATAAAAACTAGAATTACATAATGATATTATGCGAATTAGCTCTATGTGTGATTAGAAAGATTGGTCAGTGTGGAGAAATTTGCTTGAGCGGTGGACAACCAGACTACTGCTTGGGTGAACAGACAGCTTGTCCATTCTTTAGCCAGACTGCATAAACAAAAATCAAATCACAACACTCCTCTGTTACTCCCACTGACTATAATTGCACGTAACTATCTGATTTTACTGAGACGTAGGTTTGTATTTACAGTAGCAGGTATATTAGCCAATGTGCATTGACATCATAAAGAAAATAAAAGAACATTTGTTTATTTTTACATGACGTCTTTCTCTATACTTTAAGGGCTGTGCAGAGGTGTTGGTGCAGTGGCATCCTTGCTCTGGATGGTATGTATGTTATCCTAAGTTGACTTTTGTTGATGACAAAATCTAAAAATGTCCTCCTCAACTTAAACTGTAAGTTGATCAGTGATAGCCAAGCTTCATTGTGAAGCAGGTGACAGAGTTAAATAATATTTGGACTGTGCAGTGCTTTGGATTTTAAATAAAATATAGTATGCAGTATATTTATATACCATATAAATACAGTTTAGTATCCAGGGTAGTGTTGTGTCTTTCTCAAACGTTTCGTTCTAAGGAACGAACTATTTGAGTGAACGTACTGAATGGAATCACTTCCTGACCTGATTCGTTCCTTTCTCAGTTCAGTAGTTGTTGTACTGCTGTGTGGTCTGTGAATCTCGGAATCACTCGCGAGTCTAGTGGCGGAGACTCTCATTGCGAGGGGACGGTGCAGTTCAGTGATGCGTCCACTGAACGTACTGACACTCGGGGGTGAGGGCTGAGGGCCTGATATACAGTGCTGCTCAAATGTTTGTGAACCCTACAGCGATGGTCAGATTTTTTGTAAGAAATACTAAAATAACCTTATTAAATGTTAAGTTATACCACAATTCACAGTACCGACATTCCAAATAACGGACTCAAACTAAAGAAGTGGTTGTATTGTCATTCTTTATTTAAAAAAAGTCGTTGATTTAAGAAAAACTCAGATTTCATGGGTGTAAAAGTATATGAACCCCTTCAGTTAATAGGATACTGCACCTCCTTTCACAATAATAACCTCAATAAAATGGTTTCTGTAGTGACTCATCAGTCTCTCACATCTACTTTGGGGGATATTTGCCCACTCTTCCTTGCAGAACGCAACCTGTTTAGAGAGGTTAGATGGGCGTGTGGCGTGAACTGCTCACTTCAGGTCCTGCCACAGCATTTCAATTACGTGGAGTGGAGTGTGGAGTTGTCCAGGTCCTGAGGATGAAAAGCAAGCCCAGATCTTAACATTCCCACCACCATGCTTCACTGTTGGGAGAAGGTTCCCTTGGTTGTATGCAGTGTTGATTTTTCGCCAAACATGGCAGTTTTGGTTGTGACCAAACTTTGGACTCATCTGTCCACAGAATGGACTTCCAAAAAGCTTCAGGTTTCTCCAGGTGTTCTCTGGCAAAGTTGAGACAGGCTTTGTTCTTTTTTGTGAGCAGAGGCTTCTTACTAGCAACCCTTCCATGTAAGCCATGTTGATTGACTTTTCTTCTTATTGTGGAAGCATGCACATGTGTCCCAGATGCAGTAAGAGAGGTCTGCAAATCTCTTGCTGATATTTTAGAAGGTTGTCGGTTTACACAGATTGGAACGTCAACGGCCAGCTATGTATTATGTCTAAGAAGGCAGCAATATGTCTCATCGACCCTGACCACCACAGTTTTGAGATAGACTGGCACCTACTGTTCCCAGTCAAAGCCAAACAACTAATACTGCCGAGGACCTCAAGGCCCACATGTGACCTCGTGTAACCTAAGGACAGAAAATTCCTTAACAGTTACCGTTAAAACCTCACTACCCTCAATAAGGTTCTTGATGTGACATCAGATTAACTGAGTAGCCATTGTTACACCAAATAATCAGCAAAGCTGCAGTTGGTCTTCAACGTTTCAACGTGTAATATTTCATAAGCAATCTCGTGTGCTTGACATTGTGACTGTTGAGGTTAGTAAACCACTTTAGTGGTTTATTTAAGTTTTACTAGTGCTGTGTGTTTGTACCTTGTAGGTGCTTGGCTACATAGTTGTGTACTACATGCATACTTGCCACGCCAGTCTGTGGGATTGGACACAGGTTCAGACACAAACCAAGAACCAAGAACTGTTACATAATGCACTTTTTTATCTAACTTGGCTACACTAATTTAACATGTTATCTTCAAATATATGCTGTTGCATACAGATACATAATGTGGATCATTTTACTAGGTATTCTGATTACAAAATGCATGCATACCTGAGGACTCAATGTGTTATTGGAACCTTTTTTTTTTTGGAAACATTTTCAAACAATGTAACAGTAATACTTAATGCTGTCTATCTATTTGTCTTGCAGTGGGACAAAGTGGAAAAACTTCTGGGAGCCAAAGGACAACATCCAGAACTAACACCCTGTGTAAATAGTTCGACACTGTTGCTGTGTTGTATATTGTTAAATATTGTATTGTTGAATATTCTTTGATATAACTGCTTTATGATCTGTTTTGCTTGATCTTTGAGTTAGTTGGTGTTTCCTTTGTGATGTTTTGTTTCAATTTGCATGCATGTTAATGTTAATGCATGTTACTAACTAAACTTCTTCCCTGGAGTTTCTGTGCTCTCTCATCCAGCAGGTTCTCGTGGATCGTGGCTGCTGTGGTCCTGCACGACGTCCACTACATATATTATTACTGTCATTATTGTTACCATATCTCTGTGTACTGCATTCACTTTATCATCCATTGTAATTGTACAATATGTCTCTGTCGATTTGTTCTGTACATGTGACATCTATTGCAGGTCTGTCCATCCTTGGAGAGGGATCCCTCCTCTGTGGCTCTTCCAGAGGTTTCTTCCACCTTTTTTCCCTGTTAAAAGGTTTTTTGAGTTTTTCCTCACTCGAACCGAGGACAGAGGATGTCACTCCCTGTACATATTGTAAAGCCCTCTGAGGCAAAATGTGTTTTATGAATTTGGGCTATACAAATAAAATTTGATTTGATTAGAATTTGATTTGTATGTTTGCTTACTGTCTGGAGCTTACATGTATACATGTGATTTTGTGTGCATGTGTATAATTGAAAATTGAATTTAAAAAAGAAGTACATTCTTACCCACCAGCTGAATGTTTGTGCTTATGTTGCTTGTTAATCACTCAGAATTGATATTGTTTTGATTAACATTTATTGTTAAAGGCATAAGCCATGAATCTGTAGTTACACTATCGGTGAGGTTAGAAGTTGCAATATTCTGAAAACAAAGAATGCCCCCTGTCACGTACCCACATTAGTGTTTTGTGGAGGTGCTGTTTTTTCATTGAAACACAAATAAACCACAGATGTCAGAAATGACCTATTGGACATCATAATGGTATTGGTAACTGACTTACTTAAAATACCTTGACAAAACAGCCCCCGATTGGCAACTGCAGGTTGACCTGGGAAAATAGCTGAGGTTCCCCCAGCACATCGCATCAACATCCCTCCGACCATACATGATAATAACATCTGAGGCTTCAAAACATCTGATCATGTTGGAACTCCCAGTGCCCTGGGAAGAGTGGAATCGAGGAAGCCAACAAAAGGAAATGCGAAAAGTACCAGGTGGAGGAGTGCAGGGGCAGGGGCTGGAGGACATTATACGAGCCCATAGAAGTTGACTGCAGAGGCCAAGAAGAGGGCCATCCAATCTGCTAGTGAAGCTGCAGAGAAAGCCCAACCCAGTCTCACAACAAAGCGTGTAATACCTATGTTGGTCCACGGGGGAAAATGTGGTATATTCACAATAAAGGCAATTTTGGCCTATTCATTGACATTGGCCTACGCACCGGTCACGTGACTGTCAAGTTTCCCCCTGCGAAAACAAAAGAATGGCGGACACTCCTTACATTTTCCGTGGAAAATGCAATATTTTGAGCTAACGTTACCGTCCACATTTACATGCATTTAGATGACATTTCTGGCGAGAAGTATGCGTTATATTTTCATAATCTTCTATCAGAGAATGTAGACGACCTTCCGTTTATTAGTTTCTACAACGATTTTAGTGTCTCTTTAGAAAATCGTCCCAAAGCCCATAGAGGTTAAGGCAGTGCATAATAATGGTGCTCACACAAAATATTGACAGTTCGGGCACAATTTGGACATGTTTGCTGTGGGGTGTACTCACTTTTGTTGTCCTCTGAAAGTAACTCAACATACCATTAACGTCTGACAATAAATCTATACTGCTATACAAGCCGTACAATGACTACTTTAAGTTGTATCAAAGTTTCATTTCTATAGTGTTGTCCCATGAAAAGATATGACAGAATATTTGCAAAAATGTGAGGGGTATACTCGCTTTTATTGTACATACTCGCATACATACATATGAAAACTATTCTTCATCTGAACTGCTGTCATCCTCTTCACTCTCCTCTTCTTCCCCCTCCTCTTTTCCTTCATCCAAAGGAAGAGTGAAAGAGGAGCTTGTGTCCACAAGGGCATAAGTGCTGGTGACCGTGCTCAGTTTCTTCTGAAGAAGGTGCCGCTTGTGCAGCAGACAGCACTGCAATCCCTTGTATCCCTCTTCAGTGATCTCCGCGGATGACACTAAAATGAAAATAAAATTTTGATTGAAAATAAGGCAGCTTATATTGATCACTGAAGTCCCAATCATGCATTTTGAACATGTAACTGGATTTGCGATTAAAAAAGGGTTTTTATATTTGATGAAAATGCAATAATTACATGACACTAGTGTGACAGTGTCATTACATGTCACTACATGCCATTTTACTGCTCAGTGGCATTGATTTATCTTTACATAGCATTGCGTGGCTGAGAAGGGAGATATGTGGAACCTACTGTGGTTCTTGATGTCCTCATCCATGTGATGAAGGAGATGATCCAGTTTGTCCAATGCCTTTCTTAAGTAATGACAATGCTGGGTCATCTCCTTCACAATGATCAGCCGTTCTTCCTCCATTCGCCTAACCAGCATGACCTGGTCAAACAGTCGCCTCTTCAAGTGTAGACTTACCACTGTTTTGGAAAAGAGAGCAGATATGAGACCATCAAAACATTTTACTACTTACAACAGTTGAATTCTATGCAGAAGCGTAAATATCGACGGTGCAACCGGGGCCCAGACGCCGTCAGGGACCCATGAAGGAAGAAAAAAAACAAAAAACAAAACAAAAACAGCTGTCCAGAATTGCCACAGAATTGCCAATTTCAGCACCACTGTCCGTGGTGCTGAAAGGCTGATTTGCAGGGTGCGAGTGTTGCCAAGTCACCTGTAACATTAGCCTACATGTTGACACTAGCAGTTCTTTTGGGTGGCTGTGCATGCGTGTGTCCAAGTTTGTGTGTGCAAGCGCTTGTGTTTAGGGCGGGGGCTCCAAAAAAAATATTTGCACCGGGGCCTATCACCATGATGTTACGATGCTGATTCTATGAATTTCTAAATCACACACACAAAGAAAACACTTGATTACCATCTCCTTGCACATCCCAAGGCAGAATGAGATCCTCCGAGAGACTGCATGCTGCATCAATGTCAATTTTGTCTTCAAATGCTGCATCATCGTTGTACTGCATGATCCTCTCTCGGAGTTTCTTCTTAGTCTCTGTTAGTCTCCTCCGTTTCCGCTGCCTTGTTTTGTTGCTGTCTGTTAGATTAAAAGAAATATTAGGAAAAGAACAAAAAAGCATAAGCTGTTGAGTGATGTAATACTTCAAACCATTATGTCGATAGAGGTCATGTTTCTTCCTTCGAAGGGAATAAATCATGTTGTCTATCTCTCTCTGGAGCTCCTCCTGGCTACTGTCAGCACCAGGTCTCTCTTGAAAAATAAAAACAAGGCAAGATGTAAAACTTAATGTAGTCAAATATCACAAGACCTATCATACTGACACACCACCACCAACAACATTACATACCAGTGGCTACCCATTTCTTGACATCCTCCACCCACTGCTCTGTGTCCTCCTGAGAGATGTTGAGCTCCTGCTTGAGATTTAGGAGATTGGCTGCTTCCAAATCTGCTCTCTGTGTGGTCTATTTTGAAGGTTTGAAAAACAGATAAATACAAGAGCCCAAGGTGTAATCTGTCAACATACAGTATGTTAACAATTAATTAACGATAAATCAAATTAATAAACAACTATTATTTACAAACAATATTCTATTCCTACATCGTCATTGGTGATCTACCCCCTGCCGCACCCATTATTATTTTTGACAAACTATTTTATGTGTGTGCTGTTTGAGTATTTTAATACGAAGACCCCGCCCGCCCCCCGCTGAAGAACTCAGCTGTAATGGGAAAAGACCGAGTCGAACAGAGCTGTAACTGTGTAGTGGAAAAGGGCCATTGGTCTTTTTGGCAACAAAATCCTTGCTCTGCCTTAGCAAACGCCAACATGTTTGTTTAGAGTGTGTGGGGAGAGTGTGATTGGAGGAAGGAGGCGGAAGTCACTACGGTAACCCAGCGCAGCCCAGATACATGAATGGGGGTTGTACCATTTACCCTAGTTAGAGTAAAAAAATTGATTTTTCGATTTCACGTTTTTAACATCATCCTAACTAAATAATTGTGATTACGATTTAAAATCGATTAATCAAACATTAGATATATTAGAACACCTGACAAGCACCGGGAAAAAAGGGAAAGAGAGGAAGATTGAAATGCAACAAAGAGCCACAGGTGGGAATCAGACCAAGGGGCTGTTGCTGAGGATTCAGCTTCAGTACACGGGTTTCACACTCTGCATAAATGGTGGCCTATTTCGACATACAACATAGACCCATAGACTTCTTACTTTGACAAATCTCTTTGCCAGTGTCTTGTCGAGACTCTCAACCTTTCGATGGTTCCATCCCATGGCAAGCACAGTTATCATATCAGCTCTTCCTGCAAAAAACTTCCATCATTTGATGATTTCATCATTTGATGCTATTTCCAAGCATACATTTAGCTTTTACCAACCTGACTTGGTCATGTACTTTGTAGTGAGAGCTCCTCTTGAGAGGAAGCTATTCACCTGTTCCACTTCCTCACCAATTGTATTTCCTGCACCTTCCTGGTTTCTTCCACCCCACCTCACCTATTCCAAAAACAGACAATAAGATTAAGACATTTGTATTAGAGTCATGCTTTCAAGATGTTTCCTCAAAGTACATTCAGCATTCTGATGCTATACTGTTCAGATAATCATCATGGTTATGAGCAAATGACAACTGTGCTTTTGACATAGGTTAGCAATGTCTCTCTCAGAGACGTAAACACTAGTCGTGAAGACAAGGCCTTGTTCCTGTGTTTACTTTCTTGCTCCTGGACACACCTGACCAGCCACACGGGCATGATGTGCACACAGAACAGCACTTTAAAAGCATGTACTGTATATCTCTGGTCCTACAGGAAACTTAAGAAATGCCTAACACGATTACATATAATAATCCAAATTATTTTGTGGATGTGAACTAACATTTCTGTGCTTGAAGAGATAAAAATAAAGCTATATTTCCAGTGAAGGAGAAGAGGTAAGAGACTTAAAATCAGTGTTATGACGCAAACATTTTACTTGCCACTGTACCTCACATTTGCCAGTGTGAGCCTTGGCATGCATTACAGAGAGAAAGGGCTTCACCTCTGTAAGAGGTTGGAGCTCAGGCAACTTCTCTGCCATTTTTTCCATGTATGGCCAATACCTGTAGTAGAAAACCACCACAGTATTTGAGGTTCATAATGGTAATGACACAAAGCAGGACTTGCAGTGAAAAGGTTGGTATTGGTAGTGTTTTCAACTTGAGTCTGTGTGTTCATATGTCTGATGAAAGATTTTGTCACCACAATATGAGTGTGATCTGACCAATGTAACATAGCTCTGATAACCCATGCAATAAGAACTCAGTAGTAATGGCCACCCCGGCGGAAAATATAGAGTTATGATGAGGCAATGGTTGTGATTACCTGCAAGTGATGTCCATACAAAAGAATGTCACATTTGCTGTTTCAGCCAACTCTTTCTGCAAGAACAGTGGATAAGCGTAGATTTCACCACGGTAGTGGTTCAAGCCTTGCAGCAATATCCCATGTCTGCACACGGCTATTTCCAGCCCCTCCTCATCCACCTTTGCTCTGGATTTCTGGGATGTTTCTCGGGCTGCGGTAAATGTTGCCGGTCCACAAACATCATGACCAGTCCTCTGAAAGTAGATACAATGTGTTACACATACCACTGGGACAAAAAATAAAGAAGAATTAGATGGTTAAAAACATCCTTACAACTGTCATCTGGCTTCGGATTTGGTCAACAAAGGCTGACACTTTGGCATCCTGTGCAATGAAGAGTCCATCAAAGAGAGATGGTTCTCCTGTCCTGGTAGATTAGAAAAAAAGTGTTTGACAACATAATCAGACATCCACAAACATTTTATTGTCTCTAGAATTTGTGAAAATGCTTATGACATGAATTATATTCAAGTCATTGCAAATCAAATTATATTACAGTCTCTATGTCACCTGTAGAAAAGAATCAACCTATGTGAGAAGTTAAAAACTGTTGTGATAATGTGTACAAGTAACATCCTTGAGGTTGTTGGGCATTGAACAAAATTATCTTAAGTCAGTGTTAGAACTTTTAAAATCTGGGTAATGTTGAACATTCATCAATTTGATATATTATGTTACATTCAATGTACAATGAATCATGTCAATTGTACATATTTATAGGTGATCACAATTCACACTGTTTTCTGATTGTCTGTCTACAAACACTTTCAAATTAAGACAATAATTGAGATAACACAAAGATTATTGAAACTGTATGTAAATGAAAAATTAAATGTATTGGCATTGAGGTCCAGTATAGTCAATTGATCAATTACTAAAATGAGAAAGTGATTCCACTGACCCTTTGGACTTCTTGAAACGATAATGTTTCCTGTTGCCCAGCATGGCCAGCATGTCTGGTGTGCATGCTGGACATTTAAATGGCTCCACCTGGCACAGATCGTCTTTCTTAAAATTGCAGAAGGCAAATTCTCGAAAGGCTCTGTGGAAGTTATCACGACAAATACTACCCATCTGGAGACAAGGATGGTAGTATTCTGGTTAATACAAGACTTTGATTTGGAATGTAAAAAAAACTTGGAAAGAAAAACAGAGGTCTTACCCGTCCTGTGCTAAGGGATCTATGCTCAAGCATTCTCAGGAATGCTTGTTGAGATAATGCTGGGCTAGCCAACTTCATCTCCTCAAATGATGTGAACACATCAAATTTAAAAAGGAGTTGGCAGCTGGTGGTTGCTGGCCAGTATCTGCATCCAAGCAGGTCACTTATCCCTGGGGTCCATTTGTACTCACAAACTGGGCAGCACACAACAGGCAGGCACAAGTTGTATGGGCCTGAAAACAAAACTATATTTACTATTTGACCAGTATCTGTACAACACAGGACAAAAGGATAATAGTAATGGCGCATTTCCACTAGCACGGTACGGCACGGCACGGTACTTTTCGGGTCTGTTTCCATTACAACTGAGTACCATATAGTACCTCCTCGACGTGGGCGGGGCCGTCATAACACGGCTGCGCAAAACTGCCGTGACGTCATTTACACCGCGCCAAGCCACGCACAAAACCGGAAGACCAGAACAACAACAACACAACAATGGAGGACACCGAAGCGTTTGTGTATTTGCTGCTCACTCTGTGGCTCTTTGTCATGCACAAGGCAAAAGAAGAGAGCCAGAGAAGACTCCAGGCCGCGAGACAAAATACACTTCGAAAGTACATAAGAAGTAAAAAAATAAAAATAAAAAGTACATAAAAAGTGGTGTGGTCGAGTCTCGTGTTTATTTATTTACAGTCTGGTCGGTCGTCGCGCGCTTATGACGCTCCCAGTGACGACACTTGTCGGCCAATCAGTGGAAGGCAGTCGGCTGACGTCACGTTATAGTACCGCTTCGGCTGGCTTGGAACCAGGGCCGATGCAATACCAAAGTAGTACCTGATACCAGGTACTACGTGCTAGTGGAAACATGCAAATACCGTGCCGTGCCGCTGGAAACGCGGCATAAGATATGCTTGATAATACAATTCACCATTTGGTGGGATAGAACAAGTAAGAGGAAGTGACGACGCACCATTGATAGTCACCAAGACAGTCTGTTTACCAGGGACAATGGTGAAGTCTTGGTCTGTGCCGCAGGAGCAGACTTGTAGTGGTGCAGGAATTGGAAGCACGCACACTGCAGTAAAGAAAATGTCTGAAATTAAAAGTAACAATGTCTGCATTAGTCAAATATAGTCAAAACAGTCAAACAAAAAAGCAAAAAACAGATAAAGCAAACTTTAGATGTGGCTTACTAAAAAGGCACATCCACTACATTCTTTTAACATACCTTGTTCAGCAAGTTGATGTTGACCACTTTGGTCTATCATCACTGAGGATGTGGGAGGAATAGGTTTGAAAAAACCATAAATCGTGGCTTCTCTGTCATGGAAGACGTGTTTTTTGTGGACCTTGGTGTCACAAGCAGGACAGAGAAACTGAGTTCCTGAGGGAACACAGTCCAGGCAACGGACCACAGCGTCGGCAGCTTTGCACTGCTGACAGCAATGCTCTACAACAGTCTCTGCAGCCAATTTGCAGTTCAAGAGCTCTGGCATTGCAGCTCTGAACTTTTTTTGCGCAGTCAACTGTCTTTGGGTCCATGCAGACATGGTGGGTGTCTCATCCACTTCAGTTGAGGCAGGGACATTGACCGAGGACAACAGGTCTCTTAATATCTGAAGACGTTGGTCTAAATGAACAAAACATACATGATGTGTTTCAATAAAATAAGTGATTTTCTGCATGGCTTTGTCACTGCATATGCATCAGACATATGGGCACTATAGTACACTACAGTACAGTTGTAGTAGTAGTAGTAGTACAATATTCAGATGCCTATATTTTACATTTTTAAACTGAAATAGTAATGTTGACTATGTAAGACATCATAATTCAATATGCATACCAAGATTTGGGACCTCTTGAGGAATGTCATCAGCGTTTAGTTCCTCAACTCTTGGGAGCTCCCGAGAGCTGGAAGGTTTAACTGTAATCACAAAATGTTGCGATGTAAGAACTCTAACTGCTGACCAACAGCATTAAAAACTGTGAATAACAGTATAACTGTTATATTTAACTGACCTGATCGATTCTTCCTCACGTGTTGCGGTATGATGTTCCCATTCCGGTCCCGCTTCCTCCAGGTAACCTTGAAGCCTTCAGCCCTCTTTCGCTTCCTTTTCTTTGGGGGCTAAAAATAAAAAAAATTAAAAATGTGGTAATATATTTGCCTTTATTGCGGCACACACACCCACTCTCACATGTCTCACACTCACACACACACACACACACACACACACACACACACACACACACACACACACACACACACACACACACA
>JAOPJH010000035.1:13188603-13199651 GCA_027122575.1 Merluccius polylepis
GGCGGCGTTGGGGGGCGAGGACGCCGCCGACGACGACGAGGGCGTGGCCGGGCTCTCGGTCACCGTGACGATACTGGTGGTGGCGATACCGGCGGCCACCTTGTGGGCCGACGACGGCATCTCGGCGTACATGGAGCCCCGCTCCAGGTCGTGGTGGTCGTCCAGGTCCGACTTGTCGGTGACCAGCCGGGCCTCCTTCTGCTGCCGGAAGCGCTGGAAGAGCCGCCGCACCGGGTGGTCCGGCGGGAGGTTGAGCGGGGCTTCGTTTTTGCGCCGCAGCCGCTCTTCTTCCTCCCGCTTCACATCGCTGATCTTACGAAAGACGATCTGGGGGGGGGGAGCAAAAATGGGCAAAGATTTGAATATTTTTATTTTATTTTACACCATCACACAGAAGAAGACACAAAACAAATCTCAAACTATCGTAATATCGGGGGGACATATTGACAAAGCATGTAAGTAATAATACACGTAAGTATGAAATAAATTAAAGTGTGTGTCCAGAGCAGCCTTGTTTATTTGCGCGCGCGTTAATGAAAATGATTGTCTGAGGTGTGTTTTGAATGTGTTGCTGTGCAAATGTCACCCTAAAAAGGGGAATTCCCCCGATGGAGCGCTAAAGTTCATGTTGTGCCTTTGGCTTCGGTTAACGAAGAGAGGCTCTCCAAAATGCATGCTCCACACCGCATACTCTAAATATCAATATTTTACATTTCATAAGCTTGTACTACAGTAGTCTTTCCGGCTACGTATATCATTAGCTTGTAGACGTATTCATAAGAAAATATCAATAATGTATAGTTTTATTAGAATGAATAATCTTGTTTCCTAAATCCTCAGCCTTTCTACTTCACTTTTTTATTCATTATGTGCGGTACCTCCTACACATATACCATCTCGTATGTGCAAAGACGACATCTTAACTCAAATGACCGAAACCCATTTGAAAACCCATAATTTAAAGTAGTAAAACTTTGTCGAACTCGAACCTTGCTTCAACCTGATCCTGTGGGTTTTTAAATATGTATGCAGACCGCTTTGATCAGCGTTTTTCCCTGGAGAGCGGCGCACATGCACCTACTGTCAGTCAGACCCACGTCACCCGGCGCAGCGCTTCTGACAAAGACACACACAGCATGATGGATGACATCACGCACAACCTTTTCTATCTCTCGTCTTCGCTCCAGGGAGTTGGGATTTGGGGGAGGAGGGGAGCGGAGGGGGGGAGGGGCGGTTTAACTGTGTTTGGTTTTAAATGGGATGTCTTGTCCACACTCGTGTGGACACCCGGGTCTTACAAATATTGCTTTTGAAAGTAAATCAAATGGCGTCGGTGCCTCCACCAGACTTCATAGAGGACAACACCCGGTCTGTGTGATTAAGCCGTCGCAACCGTCTCTCCCGGCTTCACTAAAACATCCATTACCAAAAAAATGTTTCTGCCGAAGAGCGTTTAAAACGACAGCGAGATTTGGTCTTTGTGATGTGAACACATTTTGGTATTTGTATTCACTGTGATTTTGTCCACAAACCCCCGTACTACTGACTGGCGCACATCGTTTCCAAAAGGAGAAAGCGCTATATTGCCATTATTTACATCCCTTGGCAGGCGCATGCATCCTAAATTGGCAGAATCAAAAGTAATTAAGGCCAAATTATATTGGTAACAGATGTTTTAGTGGAGCGAGGAGGAGAGACAGCTACGATGCTTTGATCACCCAGATCGGTATTGTCCTTTTTAAGCATGGTAACAAGGTTATCGACTGTTGTGGGCATTACAATGTACTTGCATACATACATGCCACTGTTTAGATTCAGAGGATTCAAAGTGAACACACACGAGCGTCGATGCTAATTATTGTGTGCCTTTTTGCCGGCTGCAATTACATCGATCGCAAAACCCCAACGGTGGCTCATTCTGTCGCTCCTGCCCATGGGAACAGGTGAGGCTAAATTAAAATGAATCATCATTATAATCATCATCCACGTAAGAGCTATAATTACAAATGAAGGCGCTGTTAGTAAGATTAAAGCGCTATTATTTGAATGTAATTTGTTAGAAATGGCATCGCCACCCCTCAGCTATTAGCGACTGAAATGCTCTGTGAGAATATATTGTTCCGGCTGAGTGCACACCTGCCTCTCTGTATGAGACCATTACAAAGACTTCAGACTGCTCCCGGCCAATCAGGGCATCTCTCCTCTTTTATTCGGTTTCGGGGGGAAACCATCTTGCCTGTCAGTCACATTTGCGCACCCTGGCCTTATCATGTCTCAATGGTGGAGGAAATGCAGGGAGTGATGGAGCAGAGATGGATGGAGGATGCGTTCTTCAGCTCTTCTCCGGTCTCGCTCTTTTACAACTCTCGAATCCTACCCTAAGCTGTAAACATCTTGAAAATGAGTTAGGGGGTTGTTCGCAGAAATGAGCGGCTGTCCCTCCACTTGTGAAATGAAAAGGATGCTGACAATATGTTGGATGCTGCTGCCTGTGGTGATGTTCCCATCATCATCCTCATCCTCATCCTCATCCTCATTTCTTTATCATTACGATGAGTGAGACAGTCAGCCTGACATACATGGAGGATCAAAGGACTCACTTCTCCTTCTCACTGTTCTCTTTTCATTTCATAACGATCGCAATAATGACACACCGTGGTATTTATAGCGCACTTCTCTGGTCTTCACCGAGAGAGAGAGAGAGAGAGAGAGACGCTTTTAAGCGGGCCGCGTTTGAAGGTATCTCCTCCATCCTGAGAGGGACGCCGATGGGAAGCGTGTTTGCAGTCGGTGTGAGAGAGAACCGCATGCTCCTCCTCCACGGTCTTTCCCACCTAATCAATTTCAAGATTATGAATCTGGAAGACAGTATAGGGCACCCCCGGCGAACAGCCCCCGGTCCGAGGCAATAGATGAGATTGCCACTTTGCATGCGGGCTATTCAATCCTATACTGCCTCCCGAGAGGGGTAATGCTATTACGCAGGGAAAAAGATTGGTGGCTATGATTATGGCATTGCCGTGTGACCGTTGTTGATTTCTCAATGGGGGGGAGAGGAAAAGGAGGCGCGCGTCGTATTGAGTTATGTACGCCGTTGTCCCTGATTACGTGGCCCGGGAAGGGAATTTTCTGCTAAGGGGGGACCTAGGGGGGCATGATCTCACAGCTTTGTCCTCTAGGATTTGGTTAGGCCTGATTGCCATCAGGTCACACACACGTTGGTTTCACGTCGTTTGGCTGTTGATGGTACAGCGATTAGAACCCACGTCAATACAGGTTTAGTCCTTGTGTGTCTTTTTCTACAATATAGCCTACTGTCGTTGAATAGGCCCGAAATTTTGATGAGAGGAGCTTATCCAAATTCCTATTCACCGATTTTTTACCGAGCCAGTTTGTTTGTAATCCTCCTCTTTCATCTGGCAAGGGGGGCTAAAGCGTTTTTAGGAAGACAGGTTGCTGAATATTGAAACATATATTGCCTGACATTAGGCAGGCTACAGCGACACGCGGCGCAGACATTGTTTACGCAGATTGGCCACGCATGTTTTAGTAAACCCAGAAGTACGATATAAGCCTCTTTAAGATGCACGTCTGAAAAGGTTTTGAAGTAATCTCCCTAATGTCACTCTCACAAAGACCTGCCACTACCTAGCGCCTGGATTACCAGCTAGCTGCTAAAATGTTTTCCCTTCTGAAGGAGACCGAACCAAAGTGCAGCACAGTATTCGGTGTATACACAAAAACGCCAGCTGGAACAATTAAAGCATTGAAATCATGCGAACATTGTGTGTGTGGAGAGCGGCGCACATTTAGTCGACAAGTATGCTGCGCTGCGGCCTTCCTAATAAACTGAGTGAAGTGTGTGTGTGTGTGTATGTGTGTGTGTGTGTGTGTGTGTGTGTGTGGGTCCACTTGCTTGTCTTTACCACGTGATATCATGGCAGGCCGGCATGCAAGCCAGGACACACTCACCCTCCTTGTAAAAAAACATCAAAAAACGAAATGAAAGTAAAAAATAGCACTCACCCTCTTGCGGAGGTTGTAGGTGAGCAGCAGGTTCCTGGAGAAGTGGTTGGAGAAAGCCGTGTAAAACTCCAGCACTTTCTGCAGCGCGTCGCGCTTGATGACATGCAGGTCGCAGTAGGTCAGCGCTCGCACGTTGGCGCAGGCCTGGGCCAGGGTCACCTCCTTCCAGAACACGTCCCCGAACACGTCGCCCTTTCCTGTGTGTGTGCACAAAGGGACAAAATGGATGGAGCGACAAGGACGTCTAGACGTGGAAGACGCACCGAAAAAAAATCATCTTACCCAACATTTTATATATTTTTTACTTTCTTTGAACGACAGTGTGCATCTATTCAGCGGGGAATAAATATCGGAGTGGATTTAAAAAAAAAAACTCTTTACCCTGGTAGGCAAAATATGTAAATCGGGTACTTCAGTCAACAAGCAGCATCATTACGATTGTTTCAAACTGCCTCCACTTGCACCGGTAAAGTAGTTTCCGTAATTGCAGTTTGTTTTTAAACCGACCCTCTCGCATCCCTCACCCCTAAGTTAAACCACTACTTTCCTCTCACCCGCCGCCGCCAAAAATCAGCCGACGCTTTGTTGGAAACTTAGTAAAGAAACTCCCGATCGTTTTTGTATGCATTTCAGGCATAATGTCCAACAACAGCAGCTGTTTAAAGCTGGCCACTGTTGCTCAAGGTATTGCTAATTTTTCCACTGATAAATCATTTTTTTAAAACATTTCTTCAGGAATATTGAAGTGCAAAATGAGGAGACAACATGGAATAGGAAAATCATGTTTCATGTTTCATGAATAGCCACAGGGCCAGCTGATGACTGGGCAGATCAGCAACTCTGTCTTGTGTTGACTTGAGCACATTTTAATTTGATTCTCTTCTTAGGCTAATGAGAATCAGATTTATAGCAGTAGCCAGTCTATCACTGGGGGCTGAATCCATTCGAGAAGACAATATCTGTCTAATAGTGTATTGATCACCCCAAAGAGTCACAGATAGATTATCAATGCAAAGGCAAAGGTTGCGCCCCTCCCACCTCCCACCCGCTCCCATAAAACTTCAATACTCATAAATCCTTGATTCAGTACATATTGTGTGTGTGTGCGCGTGTGCATGCGTGTGTGTGTGTGTGTGTTTATGAGTGTGTTCATGAGAGGGATATTGAATATGTCACTGTGACCCCAACATCGAGGGCCAAAAAGCCATCCTAAATGGGGGCTGCGGCAAATACAATGTCTGAGGTTGTGTTTATTTTTCATTTGTGTTCAGCGTTCACTTTAAAAGCTCTTCAAACACGGCACAGAAACAGTGAAAAAAATGTTGAAACTGATTATTTTATTAGAACAATAATATGGCTCAATGCTAAGGTGGATAATTCTCCCAAGTGAATCTCTCAAAATCTCTGTTTCTGTGCAAATTTGTGTTATAATAGCAGAGGAAGACAAAAACAACAACGGTGACCCGTGGGTGAAGCTGTGAAACCTCCACGCCACCTTTTTTTTTACCACCTTTTAATTTCAACATAACAACCTGATTCCTGCTTTCCCCGTGCATCTCAAAAGTTTCCATCTCAGCAAAACCGGGAACGGAAACAGGCGTTCCCACGTCTGATCCATCATGCTTCAAGAAGGAAGCGCTCTCTAAACACGTCTAGTGACAGCGCTGGAGGCCAGACCCAGCTACAATAATATTTTTTTGCTCCACTGATCTCCATGGCCGTCTTTGCTTCAGTGGACGCTAACTAGAGAGAGACTTAGCCGGGGGGCGCTAAGCTGAGCGACGCGAATACGCTCCCTTTCTAAAATCAAACGCACGTCAAATACATAGCCTACAACCGGGATGCGATCTTTATGTCTCGAAAATCAAGATGGCACTCGACCTGAAGTGTTTACGTCGTGAACGCTCGAGTGAGTGAGTATAGCATTGAAGACCTACACTGCTGACGTCATACTGTAGTAATCAGAATAAAGACGTCCGGACAACACAACAATGATGGGACAACACACATACAATGCAACGGACACAGGCGGCGGACTAGCGAAGATAAGTCTACTACTACTGGTACATAAAAGGAGCCAACCCGCCTGTGTTTGGCCTATGATGACACCGCTGTAAAAAAAGGGTCCACACTGATACGGCGCGTTGCCTGCATTTGCTCACCGCCGAGAGGCTCCTGCTCTCAGAAGGTGTCTGTCATCCGTGTAATAATGTAATATTATGTGTGTCACTAATGGCACCCATCGCACTCCTAACCATCCCTGTAAGGAGGCCCCCCCCCCCCCCACACCGCCTGCCTTCTTCAAGGTCACTTCCTGATAAGCGAGGGAGTTTCTTCTTGCCCTTTAGATGGCCTAGGGGGTCATAAATGTGTGTCATGAGGGGGTCATGAGACCGTCACCGTGATTAACTGTGATTGCTACACAAATAAAAATCGACTTGACTTGACTCGACTAACCCCGATCCGGCGCCCAGGGATCTCTAAACGCTGGGCGTACGAGACGGACGCAAAAAAAGGTCAAAGCTCACCCAAGATGGCCACCACCTCGTCGTCCTGGATGACCTCCAGGGATCCCGACACCACGAAACACAGGCTGTCCACGCTCTCGCCGGCGTGGTAGATCAGGTCTCCCGGGGCGCAGTGGATGGTCTGGAACTCCATGG
Organism: Merluccius polylepis; assembly: GCA_027122575.1. NCBI lineage: Eukaryota > Metazoa > Chordata > Actinopteri > Gadiformes > Merlucciidae > Merluccius > Merluccius polylepis. The sequence continues at coordinate 13,195,293 of JAOPJH010000035.1, forward strand.
CGAGCGCGCGGAGACAGCCGTCGCTGGCCAGCCGGAAAGCGGGGTGCTCCTTGAAGACCTTGCGGTTCAGATGGACACAGATGTCCGCCCGCATGTCTTTCGGGCATATCTGTAAGACCTGGAGCAAAAGCGGAGGGGGGTCGATCGAACGGTTACACAGGTTGTCTGGACAGGGTGCGGTGCGTGTGTGATGCATGGTCCACGCGCAAACGTGATGGGCAACGGAAATACGTTGGTTTACTTGGTGTTACGTTATGAAGGGTGTAGAGATCGTGAACATTCAAGGTGCGGTGCCCAGGTCTACAGAGTCCTTTGTTTCAATCCAAACAGGCCATGGAGTCGAGACTTAACGTTCAATCCTTTATTCACGGGCTCAGGCGGGATACCACCGTCCTTCAGGCGGCAGTGGCGCAGGAGGTAGAGCGGGTTGCCTAGTAATCGGAAGGTTGCTAGTTTGCTTCCCGGCTACTCCTAGCTAAGTGCTGAGGTGTCCCTGAGCAAGACACCTAACTAACACTTAACTGCTCCCGGCGAGCTGGCTGGCGCCTTGCATGGCCGTCGGAGTATGAATGTGTGTTTGAATGAGTGAATGTGACGCAATAATTGTAAAGCGCTTTGATTGGTCATACCTCTGAGAAAGCGCTCTATAAATGCAGTCCATTTACCATTTTACCATTCAGGGACAAAAAGGACAAAACTCAAGGACAAAAAAAAAGGACCACACCCCTACAATCCTTTCTACGTCTTTCTAAGACTGAGTTTATTAGCTATTAGCTTTATTAGTTTATTCGACTTTGAGATGTATGTTAATGCAGTATAGGCCTAATTTTTGATGTTCAAAAAGTAGGCCTTTAAAAGATGTTCCTAAAGATATTTGGTCTGTGTGTAGTGTAATATTTCAGATCCTATTGTCTGCCACTTCAAAAAAACCGACTGACTCAGTTAGGTGGCAGGGGGTGAATAATGTTAATGTCTGCAGAGAGCGGTTAGACATTTCCCATCCTGTGAGAACGGGGCACAATTATGACTTGACACAAAAATGACACGCGCTATTTATTTATTGCTGCGCTGGTAAAGCGAACCGAATCCACCGAATCCACATCGTCGTGAAAGACCATATTTTCAACACAAAAAGAAAACATTACTCACGGTGGCTCAGTGGATATTATTTAGCGCCTGTGACAATTTTTTACCCAGCCCATAATTTTGATTGATGACACTGTAAATTAGAGTTGAAGTTTCGCTATCTAGCTGCAGGGGGGGTGGGGTTGGTTGGGGCGGTCCACTCAGAACACACATACTGTAACTAGTGGAGAGAGAGGGAGGGAGGGAGGCAGGGAGGGAGAGGGGCGAGAGCCAACACGCACATGAATATGCTGCTATCACGCTGTTGTTCAGCTGTGATCCCTTCCTAATCTCTCAGAGCCCTTCTGCTGCGGTTACTTGAAGAGAATATCGTGTTGTTGTCCAAGGACACATGAAGTAGGGTGGGTGATTGTCCAAGGACGCACGTCTCTACTCTCCAAAACATTATTATTTTGATAGGATTTCAGGTCTGCCCACCTGGCACCTGTTACCGGGCAAAAGCCCCCCCCTCCCTCCCCCCTTTGGCAGGATGAATTCATCTGATGTGTTTTCGCTCCTCCTCCTCCTCCTGCTACTCCTCCTCCTCTGCCTTCTCTTCCCTTTCACAATGGGTTGCAGGGCCGCTCCTAACTATAAGCAATGTATATATATATATATATATATATATATATATATATAATGATGATATAGGATGTGGCTTAGGGCCCCCAGAAGGTCAGAAACGGCCCTGCTGGGTTGTGTTGTGTGTGCGGTGGCTTATGGTGGTGGAGGTGGTGGGGTCTATAATGCATGCCGGTGAAGCCCTGCGTGACTGTAATCATGATAAAGGAGGCTACACAAACAAACTTAACCTCCTCCTCCGCCGGACGCTAGCCCGTTTGCAGCACGCCATCTTTTCCTGGCGACGAGCAAGGTGTGAGAAGATGTTAAACATTTCAAAAGGAGGAACAATCATTTGGATCGGGGATCGCTGTTTCTATGACGGCATTGGCATCCTATCTTGCGGCTCGTATGTTCGCAGGGCTTGTTTTTGGTATTTTCATTTTAGGAATACGATCGTCTCAAACACATATCTGAACATTGAATCGGCGAAGAAAGCGTCCAAGGTGGATGGAGACGAGCACAACAACACAGGATTCAAACAAAAATGTCCTTTATGTATTTTTATCATCGACCTACTATAGAAAAACTAACGCTTCAGTGGGTTCCACTCTCATCTGCCACTTCTGGATACAACTCGCATCTAGTCAGCTTACCGAAACCACATGGGTTTTAACTCTTCATCTTTTCAACGTTTTTCCATATTGAATAATACATGTTGTGCTGTGCGGAGTGTGTGTGTGTGGTTGGCAGCTGGGTTTAAGCAGCTATCAACCACACACTCCACATGCTGTCGTAGTCATCTTGTAATATAAAGTGTAGTCAAAGTCACGCTTCTGAGTCTATCACCTTCCAAAGAAAAGTCTTTCGAACAGATGGTGTTTGTTTTGCAAAACGGCATTTTAAACGTTTCCGTTTTGAAGTGAGCCATTTTGAAGTGGTGAACAAACGCCAAGTGCCATTCCTCTACCCATGAGAGCAGTTACTGTTTTCACTGTCCCCCCAGTACTCACTAGCACAAGACATTTTCTGGGAGGGAAAAAATGAATATAAATAATATAAATAATGAATATAAATAATGCATTGTGCATAGTATTTGCTGAGCATGAACATTAAATGGGTGTGGGGGTGCAAATATTTAGGGTTTAGTGAAAAACACGGGCTTCACCTCACTAACCCTATTTGGAAACCCTAACCCCAACCCTAACCCTAATAGGAAACCCTAACCCTAACCCTAATAGGAAACCCTAACCCCAACCCTAACCCTAATTGGAAACCCTCACCCTAATTGGAAACCCTAACCCTAATTGGAAGCCCTAACCCTAATAGGAAACCCTAACCCCAACCCTAATTGGAAACCCTAACCCTAATAGGAAACCCTAACCCCAACCCTAATAGGAAACCCTAAACCTAATAGGAAACCCTAACCCTAATTGGAAACCCTAACCCTAATAGGAAACCCTTAACCTAACCCTAAAACCAAACCCTAAAACTAAAAAAACAAACCCCAACCCCAACCCTAATTGGAAACCCTAACACTAACCCTTAGTTAAACCACATCCTAACCCCAAATAAGAAAAACATAGATTTTTTAAGATAGTTTTAAAGTAGTTTTTAAATTTCCCTCAACCTCATCTGATTCTCTAGAAGCCGACCCCAAATATTTATGCCGAACATCCTCGCACGCGTCTCGTTTTGTGCACTTCCTGCGCTCGCATCGTCCGGTCCACAGCTACACCTGTCCCCATTTGAGAACCACTCAATTAGAGTAACGCGTAACAATGGCGGCCGTGGTTCCAAACAGCTGGCCCAGGATTGGTCGGACACTCGACCAATGACCTTTGAGTATGAGTGGCCCGTAAATGTGGGAGTGTTAAAGGGGGGGGGGGGGGGGGGTTTAACACGACGTGTGTCAACCACTTCCAAACACACAGAAAAACATCGACATGCAAAAAAATACCAAAAAAAACGAAAAATAACAAACATCGACTAAAAAAACGACGACCTAAGACGCGCTTCACTGCACGTGTCGCGCCGCACACACAGCTAACTACACAGACCACATTCGTGCATGCAAGTGAATGAATGTCTGGCTTACAGTTCGAGATACCTTTTCAGTATCTATACCCCGTGACATGGACCAGGTGGAGGCGATGTAGTCCATCACCCGCTCGCTGAGGCCCTTGGGGACCTGGTACAGCTTGAGGAAGTCCCGCACGCTGTTCAGCATCTCGTGGTAGCGGTTGGTGTTGGCGTACATCTGCTGGAAGATGGTCGTCACGTTACCGAAGATGGTGGCGTAGAGGAGCGCTGTTTCCAAAGAGAAGACAATAGAATAGTCTTTATTGTCATTATAAGAGTTGTACAACGAAAATTGACATATCAATAACATACCACTACAAAACTGTACAACTTGATAAAATCTATAGCACACAAGAGGAAAGTGAATTGAAGGGGGGGATTGAAAACAGTAAAAACTGGATTTTTAACAACAAAATAAAACCGATTTTCAGATATTTTTGTATTTTTTTCAAGTTTTTGTATTGTCTATACATGTGTTTGTATATTTGCATATGTATAGGTATGAATGTGAATTTATTTTATGCTATATTTTTGTAACTTGCATATACCTATCTTTATTTTTCCTTTAAAATAAAATAATATTAATATTAA
>JAOPJH010000035.1:13352149-13367041 GCA_027122575.1 Merluccius polylepis
CCCCCTCGCTGCCGCGGGCTCCGGCGCCGCGCCGCCGCCCCCTCGCGGGGGGGGGGGGGGGGGCCCCCCCCCCACCACTCAAAATATTCAGGTTTTCTTGTAGCCAACTCCTACGAGTCGCGTTCCTCATCTCACGAGGGAACGCCCGGTGTGCTCCAAATGTGCATTTTTTGGCGAGATGGAGAGCGAGAGGGGCGGGACTTCGTGGCAGGCTTCGGAGGGGACCGATGTCCCTTTCGATAAAAGGTTGATTCAACAAAGTGCAATGGGAACCGATTCAGCAAATCAACTCGGCTGCAACTGTAAGAGATACTGTGCAGCTTGTTGCAACGTATAGGGCTGCAGTCAATAAACGATGGCACCGGTTTGACTCATTACTAACGCTGTAATGATAACGTGTACCCGGCGTTGGGCGGCCAATTAAGTATACGTACGTTTCTCGAAACGTTCACGCCGATTAGCAAACTTGCTCTCGTTTCCACACATCTGTTCAGCCATGTTTGAGAGCTAATCTTTGAATCCCGTTCCACTTGTTTTCCCACTAAACTAAATGTAACCCGCTTCGTGTTTTCCTCCTCCATTGGTGTTAAACACACTTAAGAGCGGAGCATTTACAGATTTTTCCACGAGCAAAATACATATGAGGTTTTGAGCTGAGATACTTTTTTTATGCAATTGGATTTGTTAGTTAACCTTCTACCCCAATCCTTGCAAGAACAAAGAACATAATGGGTAGTTCTGCTTCATATGAACGGGTCTGAATAGCAGCATTCGTGTGCCACATGGGCAGAGCACCTATTGACAAATATAACCTGCTTGATTTGAAGGGCGCCTGCCGCCGTGTGCTGATTTTCTTAGTTTTCAGGCAAACCATTTTTTTTTTCTCTTCACCTTTTTGGCTCCTCACCGGTTTGCAGCTGTCATAGAAATCAGTGGCTCAATGCGGCATTTCTCCACCTTTTTATCTCACTACCGCGGCCCCATCAGGGCGGCTCAAGTGGCCCTTCATCGACACCAAACCAGAAATGTTTTCCTTTGAGCTAATATCATACTATTATCAGTTGGCCTCATTATTAATATTGTAGGGGCCTAGGTGTTAAAAGGTGCAGTCCACCGATTTAACACACTTGAGCCAACCGTATAATTGAACTTTCCAATATCGTGTGCAAATTAGGGTTCGTTAAAAATAGGTGCCTACTTGCCGACAATGCCGCCTATTACATCGTTTTGCAGCGTCATTGGTAGAGCGAAGTGCGACTAGCAGCCTACAGACTTTCTTCAATTTAAAAACATTTTTTAAACATTTTTTTTTTTAAAGGCATTTGCCGAGACTAAGCCCCCCCCCCACACACACACACACACCTCAAGGCCCTGCTACTACGCTGTGATAAGTGAGGAAGGAACAGGACACACAACAACATGGCAAATTATGCACCAGGCAGGGTCGAGATGTACGATAACACGTTTCATGAATATTTGCTCGACGCCGATGTTCGCGGTTACCAATTCTAGCCCGAATATAGCGAGGAGGAGATAAGATGGCGAGAGGTTGAAGAGGCCGCCGCCGCAGCAGACGAAAGGGGGAGGGGGGGGGGGGGGGTGAAGCAACTGGTGGTGTGTATGTGGCCAATGTTTGTCAATGGAGACAGTTTACTATACTCGTGATCATCACTCAATGCGCTATTAACTGACCACTAAGTGGTATGGATGGGTATTGGTATGGCCATAATTTATTGTCAATATATTATTATACTGTACTGTTATATTACACAGTTGTTAGATGACATTAGTGTAAAATAAGGCTTTGGCTTACCATGCAATTTATGTATTTCAAAAGAAGTTCAAGGAAAATTATACACTTAGTGCTGAGTCATAATTTTAATAATTAAAATAATGAAAACAAAGACGATATCAAAATATTGCACTTCAAAGTGAATTTTTAACTATATACAGCGCAGCTTTGTCCAAACGGAGAAAAAAAAATATTGCCAGATGTGAACAGTGTGACGGTATTTTCTTTTTGCCTCTTCAGAAGCGGGTCCGGTATCTGGGTCTCAGTGCGGTAGCCGGTAGTTTGCTGGCAGCAGAGGTTGCGATGAGCTGAAGTGATGAGCTGGATAATTTATATGGTACTGATGGATCCAGTCTGCATGCAGGCACCATCTCCATCCTCGTCATTTCCCAGGAAGAAAAATGTTTGAGGCACATAAATCTGCTTGACCGTCCACAGCTTTGATCGCTTGCAGAATGCAACCTTGTGCCTCGGTTGACCTAAAATGGGGAAATTAATGTTACGTATGAATGACAGTCATATACAATATTAATTTGGAAGCGTAATTTGCCTAATGTCACCATAAAAGAGTTCAGACGATGTCAGTAATGTCTAATACAAAATGGTATATAAAGTCTATTGTATTATATAGTACCTGTACTGGTTGTGGCTCGCTTCCTCTTCACAATGTTTTCATTGTGCTCAAGGATGGCAAGTTTGCCTCTTTCCTTCATACCCATGTAGCTGAACGCCTGCCGCTTCGGCGCGTACTTCAGCAGGACGCTGTGGACACCTCAACACAGTTGTTCGGCCGTATTGGACAGGATAAAGCTCTCTACAAAAGTACATGGTATGGTTGAAAGGCAACGTGGCTCGGCTACAGTACTACACAGCTTATGATGGTTTGCTTTACTATCGCCATGGCAAGTTGCAATGGGGAACTACATGTGGTTTGAGGCGAGGTGAAACACGGCAAAGCAATAGACAACAGCAAAACATACCTTGGCTAGCCAACGAATGTTTCCTGTCATTTTTTCTTTGATTTGGCCCTCAATTTCTTTTGAAAGCCTGGAACCCACAACAAACCATAGAGGGACATTTGTAGTCAACAGCCTGCATGCCGTTCTGTTGATTATTTCATAGCACGTACTGCACAATATTTGGTTGATATAGCAACGTAAACTGGACAGCATCAGTCTTCATAGACTTTCTTTTTTTTTTTTTTTACCTTTGCTTGTATGCCACATAGCCACTTGATGGGCGATCCAGGCCAGGGATACCGATAGGAAGGTGAACTCAAGAGTCGTGTCTGGCCGGTAGACCAGCAAAATAATCAAAGTAATCTAATTTCCCAACGCTGCCCAAGCTGCTGTCAAGGACGCTGGGTGAAGGTGGACACACAGTGACAACCTAAAAAACAAAAAAAACACACACAAGATGAATGTCATTAGTTATTCAGTGTTATATGTTGATCTTTATCCCCCGCACAGGTTTTAACCATTTCAAATTATGAACCAAAAAAAACAACTAGTTCATCACTGGTCCTTTGTGGCTATGCTGTCGACGTTAGTTGCCACCGTGTCTGCTCTCCGTCCGTGAGACACGGTCTCCATTTGGCCCTCAATGTCCACCGATAAAGAAAACAAGCAAACAAACACACACACATTTTGGTTCATTGTTCATTTATAGCTTCCAGGCTCTGTCGCTGGATCCGGTAAACGGCGGACGGCCGACTACTACGCATGTTGTCTGCATGGTCGGTTCATGTATGGTGATAAATAATAAATCGAATGAAAGCATGGAGTCGTCTTCTTATCTAAAAAACCAAGCGGTGGGTGTGTCTTGTAGCTGAAGTGATGAGGTGGATAATTTATATGGTACTGATGGATCCAGTCTGCATGCTGGCACCATCTCCATCCTCGGTCAGTGGCGTGTCTTTTTCCTCACAACGTGCTTTAAAAAAAAAAAATGCATTAAATAACAGTTTGCTTAGCCGTTGCGGCGGTCACGTTAAATCGGCTGAAACCCGGCTAGCTATGCTGAACTTCAACTTGTCTCAATTCCATTTTAATCGTACGCTGCTTGGAACAGAGTCGATGGTTGGGCGTGTCTTGGGAAGGGCTCCGGAAGGGAGGTGGCGAAGTGGCTGATGGGTAGGAACTTAAACGGGTGGCGACTTTGTTCAGATCAATTTCTCTGTTCATAATGGCTCTGGTCAAATACTTATCCATTACCATTACTCATAGAGCCAACATTGAGTATATGGTGTTGTTCAACGGTGGAATGCCCCTTTAAATTTAAGAAAATACAACAAATAGTAATATTTCACGGCAACTTACCCCCCATAGGGTACATGTAACCCCAGGTTGGGGGGGGGGGGGGGTCATGGGGACATTTACCATGACGACCTGCTCTTTCTGTACACCTTTGAGACTGACTGCGTGTAGTTAGTATGTTGTGTGTTCACTGTGCATGTGTGTTGTTTTCTGGAGCTCTTGGCACGGCCTGCGTAGAGTCTGTCCTCCGCCATGACCTACCTGGCATTAATTCGCTTTTTGCAACCCTCATATCCCCCACGCTGTTTGCCCTACCTGTTTACGCATTCTCTGCACCCGGTGCAAGGACCAAAGCAAGGGACACACTCTGCCGTGTGTGTGTGTGGGTGTGTGTGTGTGTGTGTGTGGCTGCAGAGACACACGACACAACACAGGGGGAAACCGTTCATTGTTTGCGTCTTCGAGAAAAAAAAAAAAAGGGCTGCAGACACCGGTAAGCAATCACAAAAGAGGAGGGAAACTGAAGCCAAAGTCTCGAGAATAAACTCACAAATGCGCGAATTGAAAACACGATTGTGACATTTTTGTGAATGGCGGCATCATTGCTTAACAGCAAATTAGATGCATCTCCTCGGCTCCCCCAAGTGATTCCTTTTAATAATTTGTTTACTGTTTAAAGATAATTATCTTCAATGTCATATTATGCCCAACCTCTTATATATAAACCCATTATAACCATTAGGCCCGGAGGCAATCACTCAGCGAACGCCGCTTCAGCGTGCCCTCAGTCTCCTCCCAGTTAGGGCCGTCTGACAGAAGCCGAGCCACCATTGTAAAGGGAATATAACCCGTTAAAACAGACAACAGAAATAAAAAAGAGAAAGTCTCCTTTAATCATCATTGCTTCACTGCAGTCGGAGCTCTCTGGTGGATTTTCTTTGCTTTTAATATAAGGGACAAGGGTTTAAAATGGCTCTATAGAAATAATGGAATATTTCATTAGCAGTTAAGTTGAAGTAAAGTTGCTTGGCAGGGGCTTCGGCACGTTCGCAGGTATCGAGTTTTCTTGCAAAGTGTAGTCTTTGGTATGCCATCTTAAAAATATACTATGCTTCGCACACTAGCTGCCTCTCTAACCAGACGGTGACCGCAGTCAGCAACATGACCGTGACGTCGGCACGAAGAGCGACGACAACAAAAACTACTAAGCTGGTAGCAATTGAATCTTCAAGCCAGGAAACGGTGATATATTTTAGATATCGTACGTTCCTAATAAACCGAAAACATAACTGGTTTTCCACTTTACAACACTGCAGTCTTTACGTCACGTCCTCATTGTAATTTCCCGCCATCGGTCGGCGCAGACCAAATTGAACGGAGAACACGGTTTCCTGTGTCGATGGAGGCGTGGATGGCTTGCTTTTATTCTATAGACATTTATGCAACATATATATATATATATATATACATTTCATCAAAAGCAAAAACGCGCACTGCCACTCGACTGCTGAGGTTTGGCACGACAGCGCTGAAAGACTTTCAGATTTGTGCTCCAGAAGTAGCTTAAACATTTCTCTCGTTCCTCGTCGAAGGACCCACCACCCTTTTGTTTTAGTGCCCTACCACTGCAGTTTAGAACTGGGGACCTTTTGGCTATTGCTCGAAGGCAAACCAAGAAGTTTAAGGGTGCCCTTTATTAGCGAATAAAAACAACACAACGGAGGAGTTTGTGAAGTGTGAACGGAAATAAAATAAAAGAGCTCAACGCAACATTTATAGTACATTTATGCCCCACAGTGCCTCCACTCCATAGCGCATTAATACTACTGAGCTAAGAGATTGCGTACGCCTCAATCCTCCGTGACGCTCTACCTCATCATATCAAGCATATGAAGCATTTACATATCGCAGTACAACAAAAAGATAGGGGGAGAAAAAAAAAAGCGTCTTCTTACTCAACAATGTGAACGCACAACAAAAGTTTTTTTTTTATGCATAGGGGCTTTACTAATGACGCCGGGACGTACAAAGAAATGAGGACACGCGTGTTTACAGCGGATTACCATCGTCGATCTGCATGCCTTAGCATTTTTGCATGAATAAATGAGAAACAGGTTTGTTCTGCACATGCATTTCCCCCGCCCCCCCGCCATTTGCAACAGCATAGTTGTTTATTTAGGACGGAAATATATGTAAGCCTTGTCACGCGAGCGAGCCACATGTCCTCAAAAACACAGTGCTGAAATGTCAGGGGGTTCTGCACACTTATTAGTGTTTACTTATCACGTATTAATGTAATGCAATTTGTTGTTTGTCCTGCCGCAACAGGCGCCGATGGATTAATTGCAAGTATTCAAAAAATAATTTGCTGAAAGCTGGCAAGCGGCATTACATCAATATATTGACTGGCTACCATGCATGGTGTCCAATTATAGTTGGTTAAACTCATTCTGAAAAATCCTATAGATTTCATTTAATTTGAACGCGTGAACGGTGTCTAACCGCCTCATAGGCAAGATGTTTCGACTGAACGAGGCCAGTTGTTTGACATCCGTGCCATGGGCTGAGATTGAATGATTTCATGGAGGACTTTGTGTCGGCATACGGATCACATCAAATTCACCCCATGTTGTGGCTGAGCACAACTATTGACCTTGCAACAATTGTTGGTGCAATGCTAGTTCTCCCACTTCCCCTCTTAAAAACATGTGCCTCTAGAGGCTGAAAAAAACTGTTTGTTCTCAGTTGGAACAGAGCCTGGTGGTAAAAGCCTGTCCTCCAACGTGATCATGAGAGAAATGGGGAGTTAAGGTAAAGTGAAGCATGCTGGGACTTTTATTCAAAATAAGCATAGCATTGCTATTTGAGACGTGTTGTTTACAGTGTTTGGAGATTAAGTGTTTACTGGGCAATCATGAAGGCAGACAGGCACAGCAGAGGCATCGCTGTGCTCGTTAGCCGTTGCAACTTAACGAGGACGGCGTCTCTTCTTATTTATGGTTTATGGTTAATATTGAAAGCCCTTCACAAACAACAACATCGCTCCATCTTTTTAAATGGCTTGCATTCAAAAATGATAGTATCAGGGTGTTTTCTAGTGTCGTATTGGTTTCTGTTTGTGTGTGTGTGTGTGTGAGCGAGCGAGTGTGTATGCAAATGAATGGACGAAATGGCCTTTCTCATGGATTTCTAATGGATTTATCTGTTGTGTATTATCCCATTCTAGATTGTACTCAGAACCTCGCGGGGGGCATTTTATAATGTGTACTCTCTCACTCATTGCATCCCTACATTAAATACAGGGAAATGAAACAATCTAAACACATGTGAATGCAAACATACCACAACTAAGTGCACAAACATACAATTTTAATACATTGCGTAAAAGGGCAGAGTAATAGGACGAAAGCATCCTATTACCAGATGGTTTGTATTCTACACCAATGGCCTCATTTCATGTTTATATTTTGCATTGCTGTGAAAGTCACTCTCCCAATGAATATTGGTCAGTACTACTCGGAAATAAGCATACGATTCTGTCATAAACTCACACTTTCCTCTCATTGAGTCTCCTTCTTCCCCTGAAGTCTGGTGAGCTATAGTAGTTTCTCACCATATGAGTCAGAGAACCAGATGCCCACAAGGTCTTCAGCGTTTATTTGCGATTAAAATTTGCAGCGCAGTGAAAGACCACAGAGTTATATGTCAGACATTATTTGGGTCAAAATCCTCTTTCTTTCTCTCTCTTTCTGTGTGTGTGTGTGTGTGTGTGTGTGTGTGTGTGTGTGTAACACCGAACCTTAGCAGATGCTTCACCAAACACGTCTCTGGTTGCTGTTTGTTCATTATTTTTTAAATGTCACTTTTGTCAGAGTTTTTCTGTGTGACCCTTGTCCATTTGCAAATGCCACAAAGTTAATACAAAATGTAGCAGTGTCTGATTTCTATTCGTCCTGCCCCTTCTTTAGCCTCGTTTATATGTGAACATTTATATATTTCAATATCCAATATTTCAATAATATTCAGTTGGTCCAATAGGAGTTCAATAGCAAAAATGTGAAACCGAAAACATAAGCAACATTTGCAATGTAGTTACTTAGGTAGCTAATAAAGACCATTATGCATGGTGAGCATAATAAGCAAGTGGGCAACATCTGTAATGTTATGTTCAATCAGGTAACTTCAATGCATGGTGTAAACAATGAAGTTGATTTGCATATAATGATGACAGGCTGGACAGTCTGTCCTGCCCCCCCCCCGGCGCCGAACCGGTTGAAACGTCACACTTATGTGCCCTCTTGAGTGAGTGGCAAAAACGAGTATGGCCCTTTTGGCTGCCCTTCACATAGGAAACATAGCATGTCTTAATGAGTGCTCTGTTAGTGGATACAATGTGATGCAGTGCCCTATTGGTGCCCTTCCAATTGTCTCAACTTGACAATCCCTATGGATGCCCTTACAAAGGTAAACAGTGCCGTGATAAAGTGCCCTCTATGCCGCCACTACATAACAGTGTCCCAAAGGCTGCCCTTTCCAGTTGGGAAAATGGGATGCAGTATAAAGGGTATCCTTACATGCATGAATATTTTCTGCATTTTTGCATGGGGCTATTTTGATGGGCTAACTGTAATATCTAGATACTATTTTGATGTTTCTCGATCTGCACTGTCCCTATTTTTAAGCGATGCTATTTGGGCGTTGACGGGGCCCCATGTCGTGTGGTAGGTGCCCTTTTTTTCTTTTCGCCCCTGCCCTTCAAACAGCCTGAGCCCGCCGCCGTCTTAAGCGATACTAATATGATAGAGGTTGATCTTTGTCAACAGCTATTATAGTGTTCAGGAGACAGCAGGAGGACCACTTCTGAGATAGGCCTTAAGAATGTCTTAACGGTTTAATTTCGGGTCACTTTAACTTTGACTTTTACGACTAGTCCATCTTTACTGGGAATAACCTTTACACTAATCTGCATTGGCCATTTGTTTCTTTTTGTCCGACTGTCCTTCATGAGAACGACGTCCCCTTTCTTAAGGTTGGTTTTATTCGATTTCCATTTCTGATGGCTCTGCAGTGTGTTTGGATTCTCACAGCGCCATCTGGCCCAGAATGTGACTGCTAAGGCTTGTACTCGGTACCACTGATTACTCAGCAGATCTCTTATAGTGAACTCGCTGGGAGGGAGAGAGGGAGAGTGCCTGTCCCGGTTTTCTGAGTGAGGAGCATAGAGAGGGGGGTGAGAATGAGGGGAGGCCGTGGGTCACAGGTCACACAACACCAAAGGCCTTACGTTTGCAAGGGCAGTGACCTCTGCCATAAGGGTGATAAGTACTTCAATAATGTGCTTCAATTTCCGGTACTGTACTGTAGTCGTTCAGGGGGGCGAGTGAGACATTTGTTGCTCTATTTTTCCACAGAGTTTTCTGCGGGTGACACACCTGTGAATGATGCTGTTGTTGCACCATCTTGCTCCCGCTTTCCACAAACCGCTTCCTCTCATGGCTCCTTCAACGAAATGTCTGCCCTGACGCTTCACAAATGCATGGTGGTGGTCGACAAGCAGGGTAGTGCTATGATGCTTGCCTGAGAGGATGAGAGGATTGGCTTCATTCATCTCAAGCTGTGACTGGTTGATGTGCCCGCATGTATATGTGCAGTAGGCCTTCGCTGTCGATGAATGGGCAGAGCTTACAGCAAGGGCTGGCTTTGGGAAGATCACTGTTTGCTTCAACACATTTAAGCTCTTCTGAATAGGCTTTGCATTGTGAGCTCTTGATGACAGTGTGCTTGGCTTTGGGGATTTCTGTCACAGAGTGGCTTCCTTTGCAGAGGTGCCAGCCAACACAGGTTGGCTGATGGGTGAGTGATGCACTGAGCAATGTAAATGAGCTTTAGTGAGAGACCTCACTTGGAGTCTCTCTTCTTCAGAGACTCGGGTTGTTGTTATGTTGGAGCGGATCTCAATATCCTAAGAGGCCGGATCGATAAGGCTGAATGAGATTTGGCTTCAGGGTTGACCTTGGACCTTTCAGCATTGATTAGGAAGGCTGGCCCAGACAGCGATGCAGTACTTGCTAGGACGCCATGGTCTGCTGGGTTCTGTGGGAACATAAGTCTTCTGCATTGTGTACGGTTGTTTACATAGACATAACATATTCCTGTCTGAATGTGCATATATCCTAGCACCACTTTACTGTCGGTGTAGAATATGATTGCACCTATTTCCAGATCCATCTCCAACCTGGATATAGTGAGGGCAAGCTGAGGAGCCCTGAAACTGCGTTGCACAGGTAGGTCAGCCACAATGAGATCAAGGTCTTTGATATCTTTGGCTCCATCATCTACAGGAAAGTGATTCACGACATTTGTCTTGTTTCGAGGTGACTTTGCGTAGCCTCAGGTTGGAGACTGCCGACATTTCGTGTTCTCGGAAAACCTGAGTGGCTTCAGCCTCAGTGGGAAAAGACTGAAGGGCATCATCCAAAAAAGTCCTAAAAGTCTCTCTCCACCAGGTGCTTTGCATCACTGCCATTGTCAACTTCTCCTGGGTGGTGCTTTTGTTTGTGTGTCTCTATACGGAGAGGTCCCCGATGCCGCACTATTTTTAAGGTGGACTGGTTATCAGCGGTGATGACCATCAGTCATGTTGTATTTCTATAAAATAGAATTGTAGTTGAAAAAAGTTGAACTCATTCCTAAACCTAATTTATAAACGCTGTGCGTGACCTGCACGAGCCGGCGTGAATCAAAAATGGCATCATCGCGGCCCTCGCGCTCCTCTGAAAAAGCTCTACAAGCAGACTGTGCAAACTAGGGTGGCCGCCTTTAGGACAGACAGGTCCGCCTTTCGGCTTGCTGCCGATCCAACGTTGCTCCGGTCTGATTGCGCTCACTATGAATGGTGGAATTAAATCACAGAGCGTGAATAAGTTGCAGTCAGTCACTGTCAGTGTGCGAATTAAACCGTGGCATGGACGTGAAAATTCACAAATATAATTTTGCTTTTCCTCCGACAAGGGCTTGTGGTTTGGGCTCTACACACAAAAGTAGCCTAAAAGTAATTGTTCGTATAAACAGGTTTTTCATTTGTAGACCTAGAAACATGGCATCATTAGAATAGATAAAACAGAAGTTTATTTTTATTTTTTTATGTTTCATGAAATAATAACACACCATCCAAGCTGTTGCCCTGTTTTGGCTGCCCCATTGGGCCGCGGCCCCCTGCTGAGGAGAGGGCTGCTGTAAGACTCTGCCAGGTGCTCACAGGGTTGTGTGTTGTGCACTGTGATCTGTTTACGCACTACTAAGATATCAAACTCAGCATGGGGGGGAATCTGCCTGAGAAAGGTACAAGTGCAACTGCATGGTGCAGAAGCAATCTGATGAATGCAGCTCAGAGGCTTCATACTCAGTGGCATTCAATTCTATCTATCCTACAAATGCCAACTCTAGCAGGGGCACACAAGCACACACACACACACACACACGCACTTAAGATATGCATCAATGCTGAGGTAAGAGGTATATTAATGCAAAGGTTAAATATATGCCAATGAAGTCACAACTTAACAAGTGAAAAGGCATTTATTTAGAGACTCTGCATCATTAGAGACATTTGCTCACAGACAATTACTTAAATTGATTTGTGTGTGTGTGTGTGTGTGTGTGTGCGCGCGCGTGCATGCGTGCGTGACTGAACCACTTAGTTGATGAGATTGCATTGATTGAACAAACAATTAACTCGACTTTTGGATGACATATTTTTAAGGGTGTAATGTTAATGTGCAATTGTCAATGACGGGGAAAAATAAAACGAGTGTAAACTAGTCTAGTCTGAAGACTTAACAGCCATTGTAGAAACCTTTTTTGTTTCAAAGTAGCTTGTGTCGGGTATGTAGGCCCATGACATCTACAGCTTTTATTTCAATGGTATTTGATCCTTAGTTTGATCCTAATTGGATCCCAAGAGAATGCAAGTAATTAACCCAGTAAGCAATTACTGCACATATTTTTCACAGCAAAGGAGCCTTTGTAAGTTTACGTCACAACATAAACACCCGTGTGAATTTTGGGATGTAAAACACACAAACCAGGTGTTGACTACACAGCCAAAATGAATGAAGTTATGTAGATTTAGTTTCTTATGATTCTAGCAAAGTACGCTAAAAAAGCAATCTAGTGAAAACAATGTGGGGCGGGACTGTTTTTCAGTTACCCATCTGGTCACAACATCGCAGGACTTGTGGTGGGAACCCTTCTGCTCTTGAAGCTGTGAACATAATGTTATTCAATCAAACTTTGCTGCAGAAAAGATTGAAATCCCTTCATTACTACATTGACCTAAAAATAAAGTTTACCAAATATACTTTTACACATTTCCCTAGCTGGGAACTGACTGCTTGGGCCGGGTCCCCGACTAACCAGCTGCAAGGCGAACAGTTTGTTTTCTGCTATTAAGATCCACGTAACCAGAATGATGGCAACAACATTCTGGTACCACTCTTTTTAACTTTTTAATTGCATTAGTAGTTATTCAATGTTTGCCAACAGAAAATATTGAAATCACTTAAGTACATTGACCTGAGAACTGTAGAAGTGTAAATTGTTTATTTTTATTATATCAAAATAAAATATTATATATATACCTTATTATATTCCTACCTTTAAATTACACCCCAGCTTCATGTGTGGGTGCTGTGTGTGGTAGCATCTTGTATTCATGGATTATAGTAAAAAAAAGAAATGTAGGTTAGATTTAGCAAACAAAGGTGTTTAATTTTCTTGTCTCTAGTGAGCGTGATGAGTTATTTATGAAGGTTTCAGAGGCTATTCTTTAAGCTACCTTTAAAGGCGGTTGGGCAAGACATAGCTTTTCAAAAAGTGGGAGGGTTTGTTGCGGTGGAGAGGGTAGCAAGATTCACCTTGATATTTGAATCCGTCAGAAAGCCAGCTGTCAATCACCGTGCTATGAATTACAGTTGACAATAGAGCAATGTCATTGGATGAAATACCTGACAGTTGAATGCAGCCAGTGCAGGCATGTGTCATAACTACATAATACAGCTGTATACCAGAAGTAAGCACAAATACATTTTTGGGCACAAATATTATTATTATGAAAAATTCCAACATTAATTAATTGTCTTTTTTTCGTCGATATCGTGGTATTGAAGTAATTCAACTATAGGTATCCAATCTGGACCTAAGAGAGCTCATTTGTATATTTTGTGGGCCCTTTAACAACTTAGTAAGAAGGGGGACTTTTGGAGCATAGTAAACGAGAACATACTCTGAGTTAAATCGTTTAGTGGTTTCTTGGCACTTTGTTGTATTTAACCATGTTTAAATCTTAAAAATGGTCTTGTGGAGAGGTCATAATGGTGGGGAGGTGGATTTTAAGCCAAACATGGCATGGTTTCCTCCTGGTAAAGGTTAAACTTACATCAAAAAATGCCTTCATAACACACACAAATCCATATAGACAAGGCAAATATGACCCAATGTTCAGGCTGTCCTAAACTGTAAGCTGCGAACCTCCTTTGTTTGAGTTCCCCAAAAGCAGTCAGTGTAATGCAGAGCATTCATTCAAAAGATAGGCTTTACTTGTCAAAGAACAATGAAATAAACTTAATGAAACTTACATATGCTAAATACTATTTGGTTGAATCGTAGATTATTCTATTCCATTATTTTCTGGTTAAAAAAACGGATGCTCGGTTGTACAACTGTCTCTACCAAGCCACACCCAGGAGTGTCTATTTAAAAAGGGACAAAACAATTACTCGACGCTCCCAAAAAGGGAAAGTAACCCATTAACCAATAAGCCTTCTATCATCATGAAATAAACCAGAATTTAACATAGTGGAGAGACAAACAACGTAAATATCTTAATGACAAAATATCGGCCTACAGGTTATCATTTAGTACATGCTGACAAAATGGCTGTTACATGACCGGCCTTTAATTGGTTAGGTGGGAAGCAAAGTCCCTTAATCAATATTATCTGGGCTGTCATCGTATCTTCAGCTATACAGCCAGCGTAAACACATGCGTGTTTGTGTGTGTGTGTGTGTGTGTGTGTGTGTGTGTGTGTGTGTGTGTGTGTGTGTGTGTGTGTGTGCATGCACGTACGTCTTTACACTGAGTTGCTAGATTAAAAGTCACAGTTTTGTAAACTGGCAAAGTGCCATATCATTATAGTTTACCAGTCCATTTGCTAGCTATAGCCCACCCTATGAACTGGCAGCTCAGTATAGCTTCATAAACCAACCATGCATTAAGTGAGTTTCTTAGACTATGAAAAATGAAATACCGTCGCTGTGCAAAGAAGTGTAAAATACTACTTCCCCTGCTACCTTTTCTCCTATCGGGGAGAAAAGGTAGCAGGAGTGTATTGGCGTGTACTGAAGTGTATTGACATTAACAGATTTATACACCCTGTTCCCAAAAGCTGGCTTTTTTTCCGGCCCCCTCCATCACCCCCTCTCGAGTGGAGTACGGCGCGGAGACAGCGAGGCACTCTGAGAGGAGGAACACTTTGGTTTGGAAATAGAGCAACCGCGAGGACGCGTGGCCGTACCCTCTTCACCGTCGAACAGACAGCCAGCCAGCCGGACGGATGGACGGACGGAGGGCTTTACACGGTTAGTGAACTCCCACCGAGGCCGAGAGAGACGCGTGACACGATCCCGTTGTGTACCTCCAGCTTCTCATGGCGTCCGTCTCGTGGGACGTTTCCCTTTCACCGGTTTTTATAATCAAGCTCATCGTCTCGTCCCTCTCTCTCTCTCTCTCTCTCTCTCTCTCTCTCTCTCTCTCTCTCTCTCTCTCTCTCTCTCTCGCTCTCTCTCT
>JAOPJH010000035.1:13399702-13417295 GCA_027122575.1 Merluccius polylepis
ACCTATTCACGCTTGCACCCACACACACACACACACACAATCCATTTCCAAACGCACACTTTTACATTTGCAGACACACGTTAACACACACACACACAAACACACACTTGTAATAAATAATATGTATATAAGTATGTGTGCGTGTGTAAGAGCCAACACCTGTAGTGTATATTCTAAATGATGTATCCTATCTGTGTGACACATCAAAATTACTTTTTTTTATGTTGACCTTATTCCTGATTTATATACACTCTTAGAGAATAAAACCCTGCAGTCATCACAGGAAATGTTGCAATGTCTTGTTTCAGTCATGGATAAACACATCTCCCTAGTATGAGTGCTTTTAGTTCTGCGAAAAACACATCTTGTGAACAAGATACATCTTTCTATCTTCATAACCGATCCGCCAGACTTATTTTGAAAGCAAAACAAACCAACAAACAGAATTGATTCGCGTTATCGGGGGTCCATGCGTCTTTATATATAATATATTTATTTCATTCATAAGGTCATCTCATCTTTTTCCCCCCCCGAGCAATTTTGTAACTTATAATATGCTTGTCTTCTATTTATTGAGATACCCATTACTTGAGAGGCAAAATGTCAACAAAAGGTTGTTAATGTTAGTCACAGCACTTCTAAAATATAACGCATTATACAAGTAAAGTATGACGGGCGACATAAAGTGTGACAAAAGTAAACAATTTAATGATTTAACAATTTAATTTCCCCTCCGCTCAAACGAGTGATGTGAAAAGAAAACAATTTAAGACCGGGCGCACTCTGGGTCCATCTGTGAGACGCTTTGCAAAAAAACGAAGATGACAGACGCTGAAGCGACTTTTTTTTCATTCTGAGCAGACCCCTTCTCGACTGGACCGCTGTGATATCACCGCCACACAATACCTTCAACTTCTAGTGTCATGCATTAAAGTACAAGTTGCGCACATGCCCAGCACTAATGATATCACGCTAGTTATTAGTTCACACTAAGAATAGTTTTTGTCGTTTCGTCCATCGGCGAAATCTCTCTAATATTAACCCCCCCCCCTGTTTCAGAGTTAGCAGGAGGCCCAAATTGGCGCGCCGAATATTTTCCGACAAACAAGAAAACGTGACAAAGTGACACGTGCGCACGTGTCGCCGCGCAACACACGAGGCAGGGATCTTCTTCCTCTTTGTGGCGGCGGCGCTATCGGAAGAGGGAGCGACGACTTCAGGATAAAGCTTATCGTCAAATCCTCCCGGAGCGGGTGACGCCAAGAGACTACCTGTCCTTTAATACCCGCTGATACCCGCACCTTCTTTACAGCGGGATGGAGAGATCTACCTTCGCCTTTTTTTCCCCTCCTTTTCTATCGCAGGAAGAGAAGGATCGCAGGAGCGCAGGAGGAAGTGCGGGAGGACGGCTCCCCCGACTGTCTCGGAGATCAGAGAGATTTAAGCTGTCACTGTATGGCTGCGTTCGACTCCATTCGCATGCGGCTCCACAGTTCGAGACATTTCAGTTTCCAAATCTTGATGGAGATGAACAGTATGGGAAGGCTGCCAAAACAGAAAACCTTGTTAATTGACTTTTTTATATTATTTAATGAGTCCTCCGAGGAGCGTACGCTGTCACAGTGTAGCTGGGTCTTGGCATCCGACGCACAAGATCCTAAACCGCCATGAGTGACGTGTCTGATGCAAGACTTATTTTACTGTCGCTGTATTTGCTCTGTCCTGTTCCTGGTTTTTCCAACTCCCTCTTTAGACGTGACATGAAGTGTTTCTAACATGGTGGACAGCTTTACCAAGGTGCGCTGTATGCAAAATAATTTAAGAAGTGATGCCTGCGATGTCAAGTCTAAGATGCACTGCAGCTTTAAAGGCTATTTAACAGTTTTGTGGGTTATTTGAATTACAAAAAACTTAACGCAGCAAAAGTGATCCCAATGCTGGGTTATACGAGAGATAGCATTGTAAATACAATCCCTTTGGTCATACAGTATTTACAAAGACATGGAGTTATTACCGATTGCACTGCTTGTTCCATAACAAGCTATATTGTGATTATTAATGCATTTACATAATGTAATTACTTCCAATGGGATTTAAGTGAAGCGTAATTTGCTTGCCCGCAGTGCCGTCTGCGCTGCAGGCAAGCAAATCAATACATATGTATTTATAATGGGCAAATTACCTTCAATAGCTTGTTCATCCCGAGTGAAGAGACTCCATACACTGATATACAAATGGATTCCAGTCAGTTATTAAAGCATAGATGCAAGTTTAATAGTGCCAACTGCAAGCACTGGTTTTATTGTGTTTTTTGGCTGTACACCAGAGCTGTGTCGAGGGTCCGCAACGTGACCCACTAGGTCTGCAGGGGGCCCCCCATCATCACAGAGCTTATTATGACGGGTGAAAGCACTGGACCCCGGGGAGCCGCACAACCCAACAATGACCCACCAGTTAGCTAGGAGCCCGAGCCAAGATGCCGAGATCAGCACTATAATATCGCGCCCTGAGACATTACCACCCCATCGACACACACACAGAGAAACGCACCCATGCACGAACGCACGCTCACACACACACACACACACACATACACATGTATAAACACATCATATCTTTCTTCAGCGTGTTGCCTGACACGAGCTGTGGGGCCCAGAGGTCTATCATCTTCTCCAAAGATGCCCCGTCATGGCGACAAGCAGAGGTCAAAGGTTACAGACGACCTAGGGATAGTGGGTGTCTTCATTTCAGCCATCATCTCTCATTTTCCGAAGACCCTCTCACTACATGCTGTCCTGCTAGGTTGTCTTTATTTACTAGTAACCTTATCTCTGTTTTGCCATAATTGCAGTGAAAAGGTGTTTATGAACACATAAGTTATATGCATAATTTGTGAATAATGTGAACACATTGATGAAAAAAAAAAAAAAGCCTGTGTCTGACACTGTTTACAATATTTGGACCATGAAGTCTTCATCATGTGCGACTTGGCTCATTCTACAGTAAATATGAGAATAATGGCTAGACAAGTGAACTGTTTTCACTTACGGTCGATTAAGGAACGAAGTCCAACTCCGATGTTGTGGGAGTAACGTTGCACACACCTGGCACAAGGCTGGTCTGTGAAATAGGCCTGGGCTATCCAAGATTGTTGTAGTATTACAAAGGAGGACAAACTTACTGGTACAAAGCTCCTGTTGGCAGTCTGGGGGCTGAAATGCAAAGCTGGGATCTGACTTAATTACGGAAACCCACTGAGCGGCTGTGAAGTCAGGCAGAGACGGCTTGATGGTCGTTTCTGCCCTCTTTCCCATTCTATGAACCCATAAGAAAAACTAATAATACAGATAAATAATAATAAGTCAACATATATAATACCGTACAGCCAATAAGGTAAATAAAGTAAGTAACCTGTGCAGGTCTTAAACACTGGTGCCGCCTTGTATAATTGGCACAAAGATGGAATAAAGTCTGGGGTTTCCGGATCCATTGATGCAAATATATATATATAAATATATATATATAATGGGCACTGCAGAGACGAAAACTGGGAAAAAGCCGTCCAGTCTGTTATTTTAATGGCTTACATGTCTCCTTTTAGCGATGAAGGGCTTCCTTGGGGATGAAATGCGATAAAAATGAAATCTGCTTTTTGCCGTTTCTATTCTGACAGCCGACGGCACGAGAGCTGTTTTCTGTGTTTCGTGTGCCTACTCCAACTCTCTCCGTACCGCTTTACATTGCAGACTACCGCTGTGACGTAATCAGGATGTCCACTCCGATTTTGGTCTATAAAGTACATGCTGTGTGTTTGAGGCATTAGCATTGTAACAAAATATAGAAAAAGTGCACTTCAGAAATATTTCACATATTTCTGCCTATTTTGTGCAGCTTGGCCTGTGAATATGAATACTGAACACTGCCTGAGAAAATAATTAAAAAAAAAGGTACCATTTTACAGGTTGTATAAGCTTTTCATTCTGAACTCAAGTTAGCTATTCAGCTTGAACAATAATATAACAAATATTTTTGAATAGCCTTCACAAGTTTAATAGCATGGATAAAGTATTTGTTAAAGTAGTTGGCGAGCCATTGACGTAAATGATATTCCAAACTTTTTTTTGTCCAACACAAGTAAGGGCATATGAACTGCCCTGGCTAGGTACTTTTCTCCAATAGGGCCCACAAAACAATGTTTTGATTCTGTGTTTTACACAGAATTGTGAGCGAAGATAAATGCTGTATGTTAGGCTACCCACTGAAGGCAGCATCAACAATTCAGCAATTCCCTAATTTCACAACGTCTGACTCAGACACTGACCTTTTTTTGTATGAAAGCGGAGACTTCGGTGGAGCCATTCGACCATACATGGATGAACCTGAGTGCTCTGCAGAAGAAATTTAAATCAGACGTGCGGAGATACTGTATGTAGGAGGCATGCAGATGCAACAGAAATCAATTCGCTGGGACGGTCAATGGACTGACCTGTGGGGAAAAAAAGTGAAATTTGTGTTCAGTTGACAGTCTCGTTCTACGAAGCCTACATTCATACAACCGGGAACCGGGAATGCTGAGGCTGCTTTCCAATCACGTAAAAAAAAAAACACCCCCTCCGACACTTAACCTCACAACTCATTGAAATGTTGCTCTGCACTCAGAATTCCAAATCATCACACTGCCTAAATCGCAGTCATCACCTTCGCTCCGATTTCTAACTGCACGCCCAAGTCTGTGGACACACAATCTCGAAACTTGTGCATTTGTTCGTTCGTGAACACTATTGGAGAAAACTAGGTCCCAACCAGGGCGATTTGTATGCCTTTACTTGTGTTGGACAAAACAAAGACACAGAATAGGATTGATGTAAATGGCTCGCCGACTGCAACATTTCAGAGCACACAAACACCGTGATGGGGAGAGTTGAGCAAACATCAAGGCTGATTTACATATTTTGACATTAGACATTAAAGTATGTCTGATTCTAATAGACAACGTCAACGATAACCCGGGGTCTTAGCAAACCGGCCAAATAATTTAAAGGATGGGATAACATGTACTGTTTGATATCGCCACGTTATATATTCTGTATATATATATTAACTATCAACAGCAGAGATACATTTGAGGAGTAGAGACAGGGTAAAGTTTGTTATTTTGTAGTTCACCATTTTCTGTGCCGAGGTGGTCGGGGATGTTCAATGGCTCAATGTATGAATGTATGCTCTGTTCTGGCTAGCAGTGGAATGAAATGCATTGAGCCTGGTTTCCAATCTCTTTGATATGTAGGAGCCCAGCATCAATCGACTGCTTACCCATTTTGGTCCCAGACTCGAAGCCGAGGAAACCGGAGGTGAAAAGAAAATGGAATTAAGGATAAAAGGTCATGACTTGAATAAGTGAGGAAATTAGGTTAGCAAAGGGGAGTTGGAAACCCTAAAAGTTGAGAATTGGGTATATGTGCAAGATGGTGGGGATGATGGGTAAATGAATTTAAAGAATAAAAGGGCAAAATGGTCTCTGGGAATGAGTGAAATTTCCTTAACACGTACGTGCATGTGTGTGTGTGTGTGTGTGTGTGTGTGTGTGTGTGTGTGTGTGTGTGTGTGTGGCATAAACATATTAAACATGGTATGGATAATACCAGATCAGCGTTTTTTTTGTTTATCACTTAGTTAATAGTTAAAACTGGATGACCACAAGGACAAGCCTTTTATCAAATGTACAAAACTTTGAAAACAGTTCGCTGGTCACTCTCATAAGAGAATAGATAAGAAGAATATTGATGGGTAATGTAGATATTGTTAAAGCAATATTTCCAGTTTGAGCAATGTTTTTTTGGTTTTTACCCTGCTCAATGGTGGATTTTAAAACAAATAAAAAATGGGAGGAATTTGCCTAAGTCAATGCCAGGTCCAGTCTGCATGACTCATTTTATTATTTGTAAAATATAAATCAAACTTGACTGTTTTTATAACTGGTCGAGGCCCATCTCGCTGACAAAGAAAGTTGGTTGGACAAGGAGACGTAGAGAGGTAGAGAACAGAGCGAAGCAGCTGCCTGTGTGTCATGTCTGATAATGTTACAGGTTTTTTTTTACAAATTAAACTGTATTGGTCAAGCCTGCACAAATAGATATGTTGTTTATGTCATTAAACAGGTTTAGTGAATGTTACGTTACTGTGCCACATCCCATTCGAAACAGTAAGGTACAATACAGATGTTTTACCAATGGTTCAAAATGCTTTGGTCAGTTCTGCTCAATTTTTCTAATTGTAACTGTTGGCTATAGACATGCGTGCCAACTGGCAAGTAAAAAGAAACTTGAGCGATACCATTGGCTTGGTTGGCTTGTTTATGTTGGTTTTATATGAACTGATTTTGGTTCCTTCTCCTTTTTATTGGCGCTCTTCTTCAACTTGTCCTATAAATAGAATTCATATCTACGAGTTAATATTGACATGAGAACTAATCATTCCACATCATAATATTGAAATGAATAAAAACCAAGCTATATTAATTCCTTAATATAATGGTGAAATATTTTTCTCATTTTAATATTGTTCGATCAATTGCAGAGGATGGATATATTGGTTATTTAAAAAAAAAGACTATTAGACTACCAGCTATTCAACGAGTCTTGATAAGCCTTTAAAATGTAAATCATTTCAATGAATGAAGCTATCCTCTTGATTTAATGGAGAAAAGTACATTTTGGTTCACTAATGTTCCACATTACAAAAAGGCAGCAAAGTAATTTGCGTGGATATGACTAACAAAGAAAGTTATGATTAAGTCGGTTGATGACATATCACATCAGATGCTTTTAATGATTGAACATGTTTTCCATTTCCAGCAAAAACCCATCACTCTTGTACTCACTCCAGACAAAGAACATTAGCACGATAGTTAGAAATGCCAGGAGGACAATTTAAATATAATCTACAGTTGCAACTGATAGCATCACAGATTGCCTGCTAAAACTGAATAATATTCATATTTCCATTAATATTTAAATCTGCACAATGTAACTTTTGTACTGCAGCTATTTACTCCAAAGCCTCTTGTACATATTGTTATAATACACTTGATTCATTTATTCAATTTTTAAATGTACAATTTACAGAATATTGCCTCCTGATGTTGAGAGAGTAGTGAAAGTCATTCTGGGTAACGTAGGAAAATAGCACAATGGAGCAAATCCCAGGAAACCTGACCTGACAGCCGGTGACAAATTGCATAAAATAACGATAAAGCACAATATTACACATCGGAAAAATAAACCCTGGAATGAATAGGAAATCAATGTTTTATGATAATGTGAAAGTGTTGTAGTGTGTATTATTCTTTTAAGTAGGTTATGAGTTAAATAATCTTCTTCATGCTACATTGCAAAAGGTTTTCGCTAAAGAGTACACATTTTATAGGCTCTCACAGGAAAAATGTGAGGACAAATAAATGTAAAATATTTTCTCTTTACGCCCACCGACAACACTCAAATCCATCAAATTAAATCATTATGTGTTTGTGTTTACATGAGATCATGTGAAGATGATTTGTTAAAAGTGACCCAAGTTCTCAGTACTCCGTTTTTAAGTTTTTGAATGACTTTATACCTGAGTACTTTTTTATTATACCAGTGCTTTCGCCTCTAATCTCGTAAAATCAAAGTCATCAGTAACAGTACTTCTACTTGAGGAGGATTTGTAATTTCTCTTTCCACCTCTACAGGTCACTTCCCTCACCGTACGTTATACACTACGTCTATTTTATTTCCTATCGTCACTTCCCTCTTCCCTCCTACTTAAAAAAGCGAACCACAATTTGAACCAATTTGCATCCATTTGGATTTAAAAGCTGTAATCCTAAACCACTGGTTCAAAGTAAAACGGCCGAGGAAAAGTTGCTCGTATCGCGCCATGACAGCCTGACATAAAGTCAACATGGCGCCGACACACACATTTGTCTTATCAGTCCCCGAGTAAAGTGAAAGATTGCCCAGCGGTTGAACAAGATTAACTGACTTCTGAAGTTTTAATCAGAACATATCATTTAGTGAATAATTGCATTAGTCTCATCACAGACAGATGGGGATGTATGTTACGCTAAGTCAGGGAAACACTTAATTTAGGACCACAACAGCTGTTCTGTTCAACATTGTTCCTTGTTTCATTGTTTAATTTCCCTCTAATTAAATTAACTCTGCTGTTTTGGGTTTTTCGACACCTGTAAAAGTTTTAAAAGTGAACTCTGACCCTATTTTATCAGTAGGCAACATACACAACATGGGTGTCCGGTACATAATGTTATGTTGGCTTTCAGCTGCTGTTACAGCACAACTTTGTAATAAAAAAGGAAACATTTCCATATGTTTCCCATCTTGTACTTGAGGAACATCCTGATCTGAAGGTGCCTCATCTCTCAGCATTAACAAACTCAACCTGCATATTAATAAAGAACATCTAGTCTTATCTCATATGTGCTTCATACTTCCACCAATTGTTTTCTACTCCATCCACACACCGTTGATCATGTGATCACTGTGTGTGTGTGTGTGTGTGTGTGTGTGTGCGTGCGTCAAGCATGTGTGTGTTTGCATGATTGCCTTCCTCCTCACATGGTTCAATCTCCACTGTCTACTTTATTCCTTTATGCATAACATGTCTTGTTCAGTTTAATGATACATGAGGATGTTTCCTATTTGTTTCTTTGGTGTTTAACAATGAAAAGTAGTCCATAGGGTATATTTAGTTAAAAATGCTGTTTTCCCTCCCCCCATCAGGCATGCGTCTCCCTTGGAAGGCAGTCAGAACTGGTGTAGGTGAGCGCAGGCTTAGGCTAATCCATCTTCTCAGACTGGAACGACCAAAAGCAAAGCACCACTTTTGTTTTTTGCTCCGTGCCATTTTCATTAGTTAAATCACATCTCCCCAGTAAGCCATCTAGCGCCGGTGTGCACCTTAAATCCTGCAGCAGCCCTGAGTCGGATGTTTTTTAAAGCCTCACGGTTGCTTTCTCTCTCTCCGTCTACGCCAGCTCCTCTGACCCAAACGTGTTGCTTTTAGCGGTTCAGCGCCCGGATTTGTGGCCGCAGCCGGCCATTGGTCCATCGAGCGGACCGTTTCCGCCCCCTTTCGACTCACATCGAGACCAATCTGCCCGCATCGCAGCTCAAACACCACACCCCTGACTTGTGATTTGCCCTACCAAACTGTTTGGGTCTTTAACGAAGGTCACACGGGGGAGACCGGGACCCGACGCGATAGACGCCAGCTAACAATCTACCGCAACCGCAACGACAGGGGTGGCAAACAGTGTGACGAAAAAGGTGAACCAAAGAAAAGAAAATAATATTAAAGATGAAGAAAGATATAAAGAAATGCATAAGAGTGTTGTGTGTGTGTGTGAGGCGGTGGTGATGTGGTACGCTTGTGACCCTGTTTCACAGCAGGTGTGTCCGTATGTGACCATGAAACAGACAGACAACGATCTCTCTCTACAGACAGAGAGAGAGACACACACACACACACACACGCACACACACACACACAGGAATCAGGAATACAGTAATACAATAGGTTTTTATGCTGACCTATGCTTCGGAACAGCTTTCATATTGAGCAGACTGCGAGCTATAATCTACCTTGGCAGTCGCAACGCATTGTGTTATTAGCAAACATGTATTGTGTTATTTTCTGGTTTGTTTACCTGCTCTGGGATTATGTAAATGATACTGTATTATTTGACAGCTGCAACGGAAATGGTAATGCATTGTGTGTGCTCTTACGTTTGAATTACAAAAATTATTCATGCGCACAATAAATGGTGCATCTATACAAACGTTAGGGAAAGCCGGGCATATCCCCTCAAAACGTCCTTCCGATATACTGTAGGTTTGAATCTGATTGCCGGTGCAAAAAAATAAACTTTTTTCCAAATTGAAGCAACGGCGCTTTGTTATGAGCCTCGGTTTCCCTCGGACAGCTCAACAGTACGTAAAAAGGTGTGTGCGTGTCGCGCACTTTCCTTTTTCCCCACCTTTAAATCACATTTGTCGGTTTTCGTTGCCGCATCAAGCCCCCCCCCCCACCGACGTTTGACAGGTCGTCCTTGTATGTGCGCCAGCAACTCAGGCGACCTAATATGTCGCGCAAAGTAGAAAGCCCCCGACTCCATTCTCTTCTGTCTCCTTGTTAGCGAGGTAACAGAGTACTGTGCGGCGTGCGGACCAAAGGACGCCGCGCTACTCCATCAGGTGAATAACGACGGCTGGTGGCGAAAATCCACTCAGGGTTGAATTTAATTGTGTAAAATGTCCGGTTGATATTGATAGATGTGTGTCCTGTGGCTTTCGTTTCATGTAAAACCCCAAACTGTGGCTTTTTAGAATAATAATTAGTTGATTGATTGATGTGCCCGCAAGCAGATAACTTCAATTTAAAGTGTTTTTTGTAATGTTAAGACTTCAATATCTGCTGTCCGACGTCTTTGAATGCCGCAGCAAATACTTACTTACGTAAGCGTGTCGCTTCCTTCTTTAAACGGCAAAAAAGGAATCGCCGCATGCTACTTGAGAAACACTTTAGCATTACTGTACTGTGGCATTACTACAGTGTCTGACTATGCTGTACGTCCCAACAAGGATGATGGCCTGATTGCTTGAAGCAGAAAGCATATGAAGGAGGGGGGGGGGATCCCTGAATCTATGCCATACATTTTGATAAAAACATAGTTGAATTTGCTCAGTCCTGAGCCTCTTTCAAAGCACCTTCCAGAGACGCAGAGAGAGCGAGAGAGAGAGAGAGACAGAGACAGAGACAGAGACAGAGACACACACACACACATACAAAGAGAGAGAGAGAGAGAGAGATGGAGACAGAGCCCAAATTCTCGGGGATGATGAATCACCAAATAAAAAGCAGAGGAAGTGCAAAATAGGCTGTACCCTTCCTGTGTTTGAGTAATTTTTCTTCATCTCGGGCTATGGACTTCGGAGAGAATCAGCTCTTTGTCGGCGGCGGGCGGCATTATTTCCAAGTGAGTGGCTTCACTCGCCGGAGAAGAAAGGTCAACGGCACCACTTGCCACAGGGGTGGGGGAAGGCGACGGCTATTTTTATTCTTTCTATTCATTAGGGATGTTGACAGTCCTTAAGACTCACCGGGCTTCGGTCGTCGATGAAGTGAGTCTAACTGTGTACTACTTGTACTTCGTTGACATTGTAATTGCCTGCCGTTCGACAAAGTCCGAGGCAGGATTGGAGAAGACTTTCAACCGATGACAGACACATACTGGCCTTGATCTACTTCATTGGTAGGAAGTAGGCAGCCGGTATTACAACTTTCGTCAATTTGTCCTCGATTCACATTATCGTTTTACTCGGAAACAAGTCATATTCGCAGAGGAATTATGCCCCTGAAGCCAGTTTGCTGATTGCGTTCTGAAGTGTGTACTGATATTTAAATATGACAATAATTAGCCCCTCAACCCATTCTTCCATTGACTAATTAATCACACTCGTTTTTGAGATATGACCAATTTAATTGCGGGTGTCAAGAAAAACACCCTTTTTATTCGTGTTAACCGGGAGTGTACAACAGAAACAGAGCTCCGAAAGGCAGCAGCGACGGCAAAGATGGCGGTCTATTCCTGGGGACAGCATCCATCTGTCTGCCATCTGCCCATGATCAGGCACATTTGTCCACTTACATTGGATGCCGATATGCACACAACAGATCCTGCACAGCCTCACGCCCCGAGCCGAAAACACAATATTTGTACTCCTATATACCTGTATACTGGGATGTAACAATAATGGACGAATCTTGAATCTTTTTTTCGGTGCACAAACTGCTTGGGTGCTTAACCACTGCTGAGTTGTATTTTGTGCTCGGTTCACACCGTGCTCTGACACATTAAGATGTGTTTGACCTGATTTGCAGTGATCAATGATTTAGATATCAATTTTTTGCAAAGTAAAGACGATGCCGACAGCCATGGGAAAACTGCTTCAGAAACTAACTTGTTAAAATGGAAGCACACAGCTTCCACTTTGTAATATCAAACATTGTCAGTCATTCTTTATAGTTTATTTTTTAATTTCTCATTCTTTTGTTCTTATCTCACTAGCCATAGTCCTAGCATGATCCCTAGGGAGCACAGTCATTTTAACGGCGCAGCGTCTGAACTCTGAACTCCTGATGGGGAGTCAACTCTGACACCCATCTTGTCTTGAGAGACATCCGGCACGCTTTGGACCGACCCGTTTTGCGAGAACTTGTTCAAACAGAAGTTCAAACTCTGACCTGAAAATATCTAAATGTACTATATCACTGCCAGACTCCTAGTCTGTGGGCACAGCCAGCGGTCAATTATTCATTGTATTTGGCTTCTGGCTTCACAAAAAGGACGGGTAGGAGTAAATTATACATGTAAAACGGTGTTTTGCTGGCCTCGTGAGACCATCCCGATATTCACATTTGCATTTCGCAATGAATATCAGGATGTCTATGGGCGGTAATTGTTTTCCAAATATGGCCGTGGCCTTACTTTGTCCAAAAAAGTCCAGATCACAGTTGCGCTCGTGATCTCTTCGCTCTTACCGAATCTGGTCGAAAGTAAAGCAAAAACATCTACCGGTAATCTGAGAAAAGATTGAGTTTTATTTCCCCTAATTTCACTGGTTCTATGCAATTTGAGACTGTGGCTTTGACCTTTTCATATAATAAAAAAACAATCACAAAAATGTGAAATGTAATTTTAAATGTTATACAATTTTGTATTGCAATGTTGTTACTTTATGTAATACCATAATAATAATAATAATAAGAAGAAGAAGAAGAAGAAGAAGAAGAAGAAGAAGAAGAAACACGTATTTACCGGCCAATTGAAATTCTAGTCAGCCAATGGTCTGTATATGCCGGCTAACAGAAAGCCTGGTCCATATTGAAGACTCGCTCTTTTATCCAGGGATGAGCTATTCTATTAACACAATTTCACCTGCGGTGAAGTTTTGAACGGATTTCCTCCAGAAATCCCTTGCCTCCAACACTGCTGATACCCTCAGTGTGCTTGAATCAGAATTGGTCCCTACTTCCTGGTGCGGTTCCCCCCGGATTATCACAATGGAAAGTCCTATTGAAATCATGATTTAAAATGCACAACTAAGCATCAACCATGAGCTTAAAGGTCCATCTATATTCCTCCTTCACCACTGAGAACATGCACACGCACACACACACAAACACGCGCACACACACACACACACCTTCATGGCATCCATTGGCCTATGAGGATGATGGGTGTTGCAAAAAATCCCAGCATGCATCTGCACAGGATTTAAGACTACACCACTTTGGCAGTGAAACGCACCATTCTGTCCCGCCATCAACCTACAAATCATTCACAGCGGTGGAGGGGTGTTGCGCCCTGGGTCGTGTAAATAGTGGGGTGAACGGGTGAACGTATTACGCTGAATAATTTCAGCAATATTGATATCGAAGTTCTCCCAAAGGGCAAAACCGGTAGCTAACTGTCATAAAGTAAGCCGAGAATGAGCAGAGCGATGGGACACACGCAGGCACACACATTCAAATATGTACATCGATAATGACTTAATAGAGATAATAAAGATTTTCCTATTTACAGGGCTCACCACTGCAACATTTTAAACCGAGCATGATGTTTTATATGTTGACCGGAGAGTCACAAAAAAGCATTCGTTTGTTCATATAGGCATGTGGGGGATGGACAACGACATAATACCCTAGAAGCAGAGTGCTGATGAAATGGTCACACCTCGATGATCATGTTCACTTCAGCCCTCCTCCTCCTTCTCCGACGTTGGCACCACTTACTATATTCTACTCACAATTCTGCGTACTGCTTTGCAGTTGTGGCTTTGAGTTGTGTGCGTTTGACAAAATCAAAACAGAGAGTCGAGCATCGAGGTGGCATTTAAGCCACTTGCGGTGTTACGTTTTTGTTTTTTTTCCTAATATGGAATACATATTCATGCGTAGGCCATTTACTCCCAAGCTCTTGCAGGCATTCGAAGGGTGAGGAGGGAAAATATCCGATTTTTTATCCATCCCTTAATGTCAAGACACTGAAAGCAAGGCAGTGCCTCTGTTAGTACTGCTTCTAATGGCAAACAAAAAAACTATAGGACACTTTAATTGGTCAATCAATGGTCTTTAAAATCAAATCAAAAGTTGTGTTTCCATGTATATGTTATGTTCAGTGGAGCAGGTGGACCCAAATGCAGAGACACCTAGTTTAATTCAAAAACAAACTCACAATACCTCGGGATCGCAGGACAACAAGCCACACTAACGCAAACAGGAACAACGATGAGACAAAGACTGAACAGAAAACCCGGACTAAGATACAAACCGGACTAATGAGGGATCGGGTGGGGGGGGACAGGTGAGACACAGAGGGAGCAGCTAGGCTGGCTGATTAGGGCTGATTAGGGACAGGTGCGTGGGTGGAAAGGAGGGAAACGTGAAGGGAAAAGTGGAGGGCATGACAATATATACAGTATATATATATATATATAGGTTGTTTTTTTTAACACTCACTAAATACATCACAACATATCTAACACAAATCTTACCAAATATTTGTACTTTCCACATGTAGTCACAACCCTCCCCCCCCAAAAAAATGCTGTTAAATCAGAAGGAATCCAATCGATGTCATGCAACGTCCTTCAGATTGGCGAAGGCTCAACTGCCGCTATGGGAAGGAAGGAGCACCCATCCAACTATTCCGACTTGGATTATCCCTACAGTGTTTGTGTGTGTGTGTGACAGTAACCATGACAACATAATAACTGCGTGAGAACAAGGTGATGATAATGATGATGATGACAGCGATGGTGTTAAATCGTCTTTCCTTACAGTGGGTTTTTGAGCAACAAACCACAGCAAACCAACCCGTCACTCTCCCGCGGGTACCCTGGATGCGGTTGCCATGGAGCGTAAAATGATCCTTCATTATCACAATGACGATCATTTGGACTCTATTATTGTTATGATGTTTGTTATATGTTACATTATTGCAGGTCTTGACAACTGCTAGCAGGGTAGTAAACAGCAGTAAACCGTACTTGTAATGGGACACCTCAAAGAAATAACAATAATAATAATAATTGATACACATCAGGAAGACATGGCTTTGGAAAGTGGACAATCAAGGCATTAACCCCCGGCAGAGCCTTTTCAAGAATTGCCTTGAAAAACACATCTAAAAATGACTTGTACACCCATTTAAACAAATAAAATGAATCACTTAAATCAAATCGCTTGGGTCCAACACAACCGGGTACAAATCATTCGTGTTCATTTCCACCACAAAAACGGGGTCGCATGCGAGCGCGACATCGCTAATCGCCACAGTGATGACAATTAAATTAACGTGTGTATAGGGCGGCGATAAAAGCCCCGGCTTAATGTACCTCTCGCAACCAAACGACAGGAACAAAATGGATTCCGAATGCATTTCTGTGCAATTAAACTTCCCGCCCAACATCTGTCAACATCCCTAGGCTGCCTCTTCGTTTCCTCTCTCCTTCTGCACGCCGCACTCTTGCTCCGGAGCGAGTTAAAACGCTTTGTTGGGAGGAGGAGGACTGCTTCTTTAATGTTGGTATAGTATCTGACCTGGAAAAGCTGCTCATAATCTAGAAATTGTCACGCTGGAACCAGGCAGCTGAAGGGGCTTTTATTCCCATCGTTTTGTTGCTCTCGCTGCGATTGTGCCTTCAGTAACCCAGCGCCGCCGCCGCACCGATCCATGGAGTTCAGCGGGAGTTCAGCACAAAGGAAATGAATTACGTTTTCCTAGACTACATCAGGTCCGAGAGTCCCTTCCCCTTTTTTCTATTTTTTTCTCCATGTATGACTGGGAGAGATCGCTAGATAGTGTGAACCGCAGGCATGTAAGAAAAAAAGGGGGCACCATATACAGTAATGCATCTCTAAAGCTGTATTGGTTTTTTTGCTCGTCAAATGGATTCGCTTAATGCACACTGCAACAACGCTCCAAAAAGGGTTTAACAACATTCACTTAGAGCTAGGCCGCGGTATTCGCATGTTGTAGAAACATGTTGACGACCAGATGTTCCCCCTTTTTCGCTGGTTTAAAAATACAGACACAGTAAACGACACGATACATTTCGACGAAAATTTTAACTAAAAATGTTTCTCGACTCTAATCGCAGCCATATCCTCATTACTTAGGATGATTTATCTAGGATGACTCCTCCAGATTGTAGCGCGCGCCGTCAAAACCTACTAGATCATATAATTAGTCTCGGAGCCAACGTTTTCTTTGGCCAACATCGCTCCATTCCTACCCCACATACAGTCATTATTAGCAACACAATCTGAATGATTTGAATTACACGGGTCCAGCGTAATTAGCCCCTCCACGAAGCTTTTGTACACTATGGATACGAGTTTGCGCTAATTGCCACCTACAGAACAACCATCTTTATTCGCCGGACCGATCCGGTAATGCCACTGTTATATCTATTATAAATCATGGGAACAGGAAACGCATGACCAGTGGCTGGGATCCAGTCGCCTGATTCATTGCCCACTTTGCCCTCCTTCTCTTAGACAACACTGGACAAAAACCAATGCAT
Source organism: Merluccius polylepis (assembly GCA_027122575.1). Classification (NCBI taxonomy): domain Eukaryota; kingdom Metazoa; phylum Chordata; class Actinopteri; order Gadiformes; family Merlucciidae; genus Merluccius; species Merluccius polylepis. The sequence continues at coordinate 13,416,352 of JAOPJH010000035.1, forward strand.
ATTGTTGTTGTCTGCTGCTGCTGCCGCTGTTATTATGATTATAGCTATGATAGCTATAAAAGTAAAATATAGGTCAGGTTTATTTTTATTCTCTTAAAAAAAAAAAAAATCCCCTAAGCACGTCTTCTCCATAATCTCTGCGCAGGGTCTGCCTTCCAACACAGAAATAAATGCAATTGGAAAGAAAGTGTGCTTGGTTTGTTAACAGTCTGCGAGACAACAACAAGCCCTTGTAGGAAAACACGCTCGCTTGAACCCGCTAGAGTCTCTCCGGTGTGATCAAGCCCCCGCTTTGTGAAAGGACGGCCACTCCATCTCTGAAATACCGAACGTTGGCGTTTCTAAAGCCGCCAAAAGACCACAGTGGCGGAGGCGATTCCTCTTAAGGCTTTGATTGTATCCATCCATAGGGGATCTCCTGTGTGTACCTGGTTAGCTTAACCAAGTACTGGTGGGATTATGTCACGGGGTTGTTTTATCCACATTTACTCGAAATGTTTAATAACAGGCTTTTCCCTTTTTCATTTCATGCAGACCTCATCGTGTTTTGATGCAGCCATCAAAACACTTCGGAAAGGTACATGTCAGGAAATAATGATGAATTGTGAGAGTGAAAGCTAATATTCTAGTTATTTCATGATCTGTGACAGGCATAGTTAAAATGGTTTGACATAAAGGTCAGGCCTCAGCCTATAGAGTCGCTCCAGCCTGTTAAAGTCTTGTGTTTGCCGTTTGCAGCGTTACGACGCCTCGACTACCGCACACACTGACAAGCCGCCCTCTGAAATTCAACAATTATCCTGCACTCGGTTGCCCCTGGTGCACGGATTTACCTTGCGCAATCTGGCGTTGCTGTTTTACAATGGTGTAAACACAGTGTGTGTGTGTGTGTGTGTGTGTGTGTGTGTGTGTGTGTGTGTGTGTGTGTGTGTGTGTGTGTGTGT
>JAOPJH010000035.1:13597339-13607934 GCA_027122575.1 Merluccius polylepis
CCGCAAACTAACCCCACCCACCTCAGTACATTAGCAACATTACTATAGTGGGCAATTATCACCATTTCTAACCCCATTTAGCTGTATATATATTCCATACAGTACACAGTACATCACAAAATATACATTAGGTATTTAACATTTTGTATTTCTGTGCCCAAAAGGAACCTTTTTAGTCGCTTTTTAAAACCTTCTTTGTGTTAGAAAAGGTATTGGGAAGGCGTAGTAGGCTTTCTAGATATAAAGTCATAAAACAATCGGCCATATTGGCCAGGAGAGTTGGCCTTGTCTTGTAGAGGAAGTGGGAGAATACCAAGCATGTGATCCGATCCACTGTAGTAGAAGTAGTAGTAGTGAGTGGCGCATGTGTTAATAACGTACTATAAAACTGTATCGATTGTGTAGTAGTCGATATAAAGGAGTTCAAGGGTTACTCGACACTTTAAATATTTTGCGTGCGTTGATTTTGTACTCTACAATCCCCTTCTGCTGCCGTAGCAACACTGCCAAAAAGAAATAGCGCCGCTGTGGGATTTATGGAGGATTATATTATCTTGTCTTGTCTTGTTGTTTTTTTTGTCTTCCATGGACTTGGACGTCTCCCAGCGTGTGTTTTTCCTTTTTTCTGGTATATTGCAAAGCAGGTCAGCAGCCTCGAGCCACTTCAGTACCGCGGGGTGGTGATACAAAAGAGAGTATATGGGAAACATGATCCTCAACGTGCCGCCTTGATCCAGGGGAATTCTTCCACATGTTTACAGCGGTCCTCCTCCTTCTCCTCCTTCCCCCCTCTGCTTCCTGGGAGGACTGGGAGTCTTTCCTAATGATTTTGAGACAGCTGGAGGAATCTTCAGACCACAGTCTACCTAGTAGTGTGGCCTAAAGTGAGAATAATGGACACTCTTTAGTGCTGCTTCTTATTCCTGTAGATCTGCATCTTGTAGAATTGCAGCAATTGACAGTATTCATCACAAATGTAATTTTGATTTGATAACTTTATTTGTACCCAGAGGTAATCGGAAGCCGTCTCGGAGTCCTCTTATATTTTTACGAATGCATTTGTGCTTTTCCTTTGAAACCGAATCATCCGAATGCCCCCCCCCCCCCCATGCTTTCCCCCACTGTGTGAAATAAATCAGCGGATCAGGCCAACATCTTAGACGACGAGGAAGGGACAGGGATACCGTTAAGATGGCTCTCCATCCAGAAGGGATGGAGACCTTTTAAAACAGATTAGGGTGAAATGTGTCTCCGCAGACCGAGCCAAAAGTAAAAAGCCTGCGGCGGTATAACCTCGGTGTCTGAACGTTACCCCGGCTCTCGTCTCATCGACGCGCGTACAGAGGTGTTGTTCTGGGTGTAACCGGCTAGTTTCTAGCGTTGTATTCCAGGATATTTTTGGAGGGGATCTGCGTTTATTATACCTGACAAAGGTGTAAATAACGACAAAATCCGCCGGTCAATTGTTATCGTGAGCTCCTACGCCAATTAAATGACACGGAAATATGTTAGCGTACTACACAATAAGTTTAAGCTAGCAGATAAACTTATGCAAAAGCAAAAGCACGAGACACATCTATAGGGGGGGGGGACCCACGAAAGTGAACGTCGGGGTACCGAAACTCAGTCTCAAACAGATCTTGTGTAATTATAATACTACATATTACTGCTGTATAATTGACTCTGTTACATGGGGACTCGAGAAACACACTACCAACCAAAGTGCCGCCTTTCTGAATGTGACGAGCCGCCTGCCACGGAAACTTATCTCATCATTTTAGATTGAACTATCATAATAGACTGTCATCATGCCCTTTGAGACAAGCATCGACAATTCAGTGATTCACGGTGTTTGTCTGGGAGTGCCCGCTGGGCGTCGGCTCGATGAGGGCAGCGGTGGAATGTAGGCCAAACTACATCAAGAAGACTTTGAAAAGATTTGGGATCTTGGAAAACTATCAGCTCACACCTGGTCACATCTAAAGACACGTGTTGAGAGATTTGAGTCACAGCCGAGTCTCAGACGAAGGTTTTACAAAGACTGTGAGTCTTGCAGGGTCACTATTTACAAGACTACAACTGGATTATTTCATTATTTTTTCCCACCATGCAATTTTTTCCCATCATGCCCTTAGTAGAAACTGTCAGGTTTCCTGTTTCCGCTTTTGTCAGAGCTCATCTATTGGTTGTTGATTGTGTTACGTCACTGCGACTTGCGATAATATCAAACACGTTTGATATTATCGCAAGTCCAAGACTAGGAAGAGACCGATCTGAAACAGCGCAGATTACGACCTTAAACTTAATGATCAAGACGACGGGAGCGCGCTGTGACTCCGGTAAAACTCCTGGATTTACTAAAGACTTTCAGTTTTTAGTCTGGGACTGTGAACATCTTTTGGTGTAAGCCCAGCATAAGGATGGTCATGTTGACATATACACTACAAAGTACGATGTGTTCATACCTAACGATTACCCATGTAATTAGAAATTAAAAAAAAACATTGAAATGAATCCCACACATTGGATGTACAATCTTTATTTATTCTAGCATGTAACTCGAGAGCACTTATTTACAATGTTGGGCTGGTAAACAGTGACATTTGTGACTAGTTCCACTACATGCCAGGGATAATAGTTTAGTTTCCAAAACACCACTAAACAGTTGAAGGCCTAAAATCCAAAAAAATAAATTGGGATTATTTTCCAGACACCGTTTTTACCTTTTTCAAATACGTTTTAAAGCATTATTCTGTGTTTCAAAAATAGAATTCAAACCAAGTGTGCCACCGTTCACTGCATCTTGAAGTGGCTAACCATTATCATCCGAGGTGATGCTGCCACACTTGTTAAAAAGTAGTAAAGCACATTCACTACAGAATCAAAGTCACCTTCATTGGTCGAATTAAAAATCAATGGAAGCTACCTAGCAAGCAGCGAAAAACATTTGAAAAGCTGGCCGTTGTAAACCCCAATCAGTCCGACTTTGGAAATGAAGTCAAGTTGTGTAATGGGTGGGGGGGGGGCGGTAAAGGAGACAAAAAAAGACCAGCTGGTGGAAAACAAAGGGGCAGAGACAGGAAGCGATGTCATCATACAATCAGGCTTTATTGGAGTCTCTGAATTTAAAAATTACTGGAACATTGTCGAGTGCTAGAGCATGTGGTGGCACGCCGCACTACCTACCCGTCTGTCCAATTGAGTTTGTGTCTGTACCCGGTCAGTCCAATTGATATCTTCAATTTAGTCGGTCTTTTTAATGATACAAGTTGGTCATTGTGCGCCTGTCCCGTCAGTCAGTCCATGCGATCGGCTCTTCTCCTCCCTCCGTCCTCCTGCACCATGCATCCATCTCTTATTCCTATTGGTCGACCCCCAAACATCTGTCCTCCTTCCCTCCCCAGCCCCTTTAGTCTTCCAGCGCCAGTGTGTTCAGCTCCTCGTCCAGCTCCTCCAGGTCTTCTCCCGTGAACAGGTTTTCATCCACGGGCACCTCCTCCTCCTCGTCATCATCCTCCTGGCCGCATTCTTCCTCGTCGTCGTCCTCTTCGGCGAGCCCGTTGGCCTCTGCTCCTCCGCACGCGCCATTCAGCTGCTCCTCTGTAGGCAGGAGCAGGAAAGACAAATTTGATTTTCATAGCCCTTCCATATTTCAGTCACATACAAAGCCATACTATTCATTTATGGGATCCAACCTTACCCCGATAACGGCCCCTTAACCGGTTCTTGTGGCTCTTCCACTGTGTTCAAATACTTTTTGAACACAGTGTCTATACATGTTTCAACAGAGGCCGTTAAATGAGTCTCACCGTTGTCGGTCGCCGTCGGTTTGGTCTTATTCCTGGAGGTGAAGCGGTCCATGGTTGCCACGGTGATGCCTATACTGGTATCCACTTCCGTAGGAACGAAGCGGGATAGGTCTATGTCCTGGACGTCAGCAGCATCCACCTTGTATAGACGATTTAATTAAAAGGTTTTAGACGGGGACCGGGTTCCAGACACCCGACCTGATAGCTATATTGATTTGTGTTATGCATGTGGACTAGTTTGGATTGCTATATAACTTTGCACTCAGAATATCTAACCTTAGAACTGGGCAATAGCGATGATCACATTTTTATCCGAATCCTTGATAATCGATAATATTTTGGGTTCACTGCACATTAGATTTAGATTTTTCTATACATGTAGTCCCGAATTTCCCATAAAAACCCTTCATGTGTGTGAGTTGAAGAATTTAATAATATAAAAACGGAGCACCATAGCATGTCATTGCAACGCATGCGTTATGCATTTCATCGAAAGAAAACTAATCACCATGTAACACCAGAAACGGATTACACATGCAATCTAACAAATGTTGAAAATTATACATCAGGGATGCAAACAACGCTCGACATTCGCCGAATGTTTGCATCCCTGATACATGGAATAAAACAGATCAGTCTCGACCAGAGAGCGTGTGTAGAGCGTCTGGCTGAAGGTTTAAGAACTTGTTATAATTACCTGTCCTTCTACTTCATCGTCATCATCATCATCGTCCTCTTTGGTGTATTGAGTATCGTCTGCTTCTTCATCGTCGTCATCAACGAGCTCAGGGCGGAACTCAAACACTTCACGCCCGCTCACCTAAAACATTACATTATAATTATTTAACACTTCACTAACAATTCTCAACTTTGTATTTTTATGATTGATTCGATTGGGTCATACCCCTAGCGATCTTCCGGCCTTAAAGTCAGCCCTCTTCTTCTCCATGTCCTCCATTGCTCTCTCCACCTGTCAATCAAACAATACACAAATTAATCAAACACTTTGTTGTACAAAACACACACATTGAATCAGGCATTAACTTGCATAGAATTATTAAATAATGATGGGAGAGTTAAGTGTGGATACAAATTTAAAGCAACCTAATCCCAGAAAAACATAACAGGGATAAAAGATGGCGTCCAACCTTATCCTGCCTCTTCCTTTTCTTCCAGGCCAGGAACGTTTCCAAGGTGATCCGAGTGACATTAGGACCCAAAGCAGCACGCTAGGAGAGATCATATATTTTAAAAGCACAATTATAATATTTGCATATTTACCCAATGACATTTACTGGTGACTTTTCTTCATTTATTTTTCTGTGCAATAACTGATGCTGAACACTACACACAACCACCGCCCAGCGTTACCTCATTCTCAATCAGTTCTTCCAATGAGATCTTCTCCTCCTCCTTCTCGTCCTTCTTCTTGTCCTTCTTAAGCACAAAGCCGGCGGGTAGAGCGTGGCGGTACATACAGCCGTCCCCTCCTGGACACACCCAGAACCAGCCGTACTTGTTGCCCTCTATGGCATCGAGGAAGTGCTTGCAAACCTGCAGAGAAATTAGGGTTTCTTTAATTTTATTTTTTTAATTTTTAAATAACCAAATTTACTGCCTGGCTGCCTAATCAACGGTTGCTTGATTTGTGTTTGTCTTGTTGATACTCTAATTTGTTTGTGTGTGTGTGTGGGGGGGGAGGGGAACTTTAATTATACACCATCACATGCAACGGATACTTTAATTTGTCCTGGACTTCACTAAGGATAGTGTGAGTCTGCACATCCTCGCATGGATTTGTAAAGGGAATTAAACGGCACACCTGGACTCCATCATAATGAGAGTGACTGAGCGTCCTGTCTGAAACGTTGGCTTCGTCTACCTCGCCAGGTCCAGGTTTTTCAGGCCCCTCCATCCCTTCCCATCTGGCTCCTGGTACCTACTCCTCCCAGCTCTCATTTATCAGGCCTAATCAATCACTACAGCAGCTGATCCATGCTGCGCTAAATCTGTGCCTGACAACCTACAACTCAACTAAAGGCAAAACCTTTACAGTGTGGACCTGAGAATGGCTGCCGGTGCTTAAACACCACATGACGCCCCCCCCGCTCTTCATCCCTCCCCATCCCAGCCCACTTACGATCTGCGTCTTGGCCTTCTTCTTCTCGGCCTCCCCGTGCTTTTTGTTGACCACCTCCTCCAGTTTGCTCTCGTCCCAGTTTTCCATGGTGTCTAAAGACAAATAAGTAAATGAAACCGGTCACTGTAAAACGTTGTCTGGGGAGTGCGTTTAAAACCCCTGATGCAAAAAAACCAAAAGGATTATGGGTAGGATATGCGCCGACCTTTCTCGAGGTCGTCGTCCCTCTCGTCCACGTAGAGACTCCTCTTCTCGCACTTCCTCTCCAGCGTGAGGTCGTGGCTGAACTTACACTTGTCCCCCTTGGTGCACTGGCCCTGCTTGAAGAAGGCACACAGCACCGACTTGGGGTCCACACCTGCAGAGAGCGACACCATGAGGATCTCCTCACCCATCCACTAACTACAACATCGGTGTATTTATGTTACCATTTTACCTTAACAGTTTACATTATAGACAACAGCTGTAGCTGACTACACATTTATAACGTGACTAAATACTGACCACAGCATGATAAAATGTACATTACTGTTACCTTTGGCGACTTTCTGGGCAGCGACTACAGGTTTGAAGAGCTCATTCAGCTCATCCAGCTCTTTCTTCTTATCGGCCTTCTTACTGCCCTTGTCTTCAGGCTTTCGCACGCACGCACACGCACGCACACGCACACACACACACACACACACACACACACACACACACACACACACACACACACACTTTACAATCCTGCATCTGACTCCACATAGGACATCATCAGACTGTCAAACAGATCAACCGCTACGGATGGGTTGCAGCAAACTTTAATCTGAGGAAATATAATGCAGATGTGTCCTTCTAAAACAGAAAGGGAACCTCCTGCTGTACTCACCAGTCGGGGGCCTTGCGGTCCAGATTTAACCTGCTGCGTGACATTCTTGATGAACTTCTGCTGTTTGGCACCCTTCTTGTTCTTCAAACCAAATGTCTTGTCCTGGAAAACGCAAACAAAAGCCAGGACGTTAGAACCAGACGAGAGCCATACTACATTTCTACATTCGGCCTGAAACGTTGGATAAACATCACCACTAAGTTTGGATCAATGTCTCAAAGGTGATCCGAGAAAATAGGTAACTTACACGACGACCTCGTCAGTTTTACTACAATGTATGCGATTTGGAAATGAACAAACGGGCCCGTCCGGTGTCCGGTGTATGACTGTGAAAATATCACAGTTGTGGTTCGCCACAACTGTGATAACCCTGATAACCCTCGTCACTGAACTGTGATATTTAACACGTTTTATTCCCCATCAGAACATTGTTCTCAGGGATTGATATTTGATATTGCACACACACACACACACACACACTCCATGCTTTGCCTGCCTGTCGTCTTACCCCGCTAATGAATGAGTCCTCAGGTTTACTTCAAAGTAAAAGCTTCTCATGTGGGTGAGCAGCAGACACGGCAGTGTCTGCTTGAATCTGTCACACGTCACCTCTGATCTACTAAGGACCTAACTAAGGACCTAACTAGTCCATATCAGTGCTGACCCAACTTCAACAGGCCTAGGCAGCAGCCACCTGGACCTAACCGGCCCCCCATCTCTTTACTGTTTCCACTACCCAGGGCCTACACAAGAGGACAGCACTTCACTATTACCCCCCCACACACACACACACACACACACACACACACACACACACACACACACACACACTGTGGTTGTTAGCTGGCCTACATCCATCTTCTGCCGTACTGTCATGTTATGGGTGGACACGTTGAGGAGCCTAACAGAGACACACAATTTGGCCCTGCTAGCCGAGATAAGCTAAGCTAACAGCTAGCGGCTAACAGCTAACGGTCACCTCAGCTCGCCGCCGAGTTGGAAAAAAAACGCCAGGCCAGGCAATGAACAGCACACTGTAACCATGGGCACGACCAGTTGTTGTAACCATTAGCAACTATTAGCGAAACCAGTTTAGCCACTATCCGTCCTGTAGCAGCTAGCCCCCACCACCACACACACACAGTCTCCACCACCACGGCTAGCAGCAACGTGCTAGCATACTGTCACTTCACCTCAATTATCTTCTCCTTCTTCTTCTCCTGGGTCTTTTTATTCGCCGCGGCCGGGGCGGGTTTCTTTGGGGGCATGGTTGGACCAAGGTGTTGCTTAGAAAAGGTAAACTCTCGTCTCTATATAATATTTATTTAACGTGTTTTTTTGGTTGTTGTCTTTTTTTTTTTTTTTCGTGTGTGTGTGTGTTGCTGTGAAGCCAGCTCCGCTCCGCTAGCAGCAGCACCACTAGCACGGCACCGCACCGCCGAGGCCACATGTGACAAGTCTGCGCCGTGGCGTGACGTCATCGCGTCGACGACTACGTCGCTACGGCAGACGCACGAGCCGTTTTGGGAAGAAGAAAAAAAAGCAATGGCGAGCAAAAGTATAATAATAACAATAATAACAATAATAACAATAATAATAATAATAATAATAATAATAATAATAATAATAATAATAATAATAATAATAATAATTGGTATCTCTGGCTGTCCTACCTGCTGACTCTGCTTCATCATCTCCAGCGGGGAGCGGTGGTCTTTGTTGGGGCTGTTCCCCCAGGCGAACCCCAGGTCCGTGGGGCGGGTGAAGTGTCCATCCAGGCCCTCGGATGCGGGGGACAGCTCCTTGTTGGTAACCATGGATACGGACGAGTCGGTGACATCGCCGGAGAAGATGGAGGCAAATTTGACTGTGGCGCTCGGGGTGTCCTCCACGATGGGTGGCAGGGAGGAGAAGCCGAAGGGGGCCCCACGCAGGCTCCTCTGTTTGTGGGCCCCTGAGGTGGGCCCCAGGCTCTTCAGGGTGTCCTTCAGCACCTCCATGTCGTGGAGGGAGGGGGAGACCAGGTCGGGGGAGACGGGGGAGGCAGGGTCAGTGACCAGCTCCACGCGCGTGGCTTTAAAGACTCCAGTGAAAACGGAGGCGTCGTCCTCCTCCTCCCTCGGTCTGCTGTCCCAGGTCCGGTCTGTGGAGGAGCGGCGGTCGACTGCCAGGTGAGCGAAGTCCCGGCTCGGCTTTATCTCCTCCGTCCGCGCCTCCCACTCTCTGACAGGTGCAGCTGCCGGCTCCTCCCTCTCCCAGTCCCTCCTCCCTACTCCTCCTCCTCCCCCTTCTGCTGACACACTAGTAGAGCTCACATAGAGAGCTTCCCTCCTGCTGTCACTCAGCCCGTCGCCATGGGAACCGTATGCCTCCAGGGGGCGGGGCGCGCCGGGGTCGGCAGGGAGGTGGTATCGTGTGTACAGGGTAGACTCAGAGGGGAGAGAAAAGGAGGAGGTGGAGGAGGACAGCACAGAGTCGACAGGCGTGTCTTGGAACAAGGAGGAGTAGTCAGCGGAGGAGGAGGAGGTGGAGGAGGAGGAGTAGTCCGGATTATACTGGGCCACCTTGCCGAAGTCGTTCCTCCACCGGCGCTCCGGGTCGTCGCCCCCGGTCGGCTCCATCTCCTCCAGAGGTCTGGAGGAGGAGGTGGAGGAGGAGGTGGTGGTTGTTGTTGTGGTCTCCTGGTGGGCGTAGGAGCCGCCTAGATCTGCCGGCTCCTCCGACATCCCGTGACTGACGTAGCGGGCGGCGCCGCCGTAGGTCAAGGAGCTCATCTCCTCCACAGGCGGCGGCGGTAGGGGGGGAGGTGCTGGGTGGGGGTCAGCCCCGAGAGGAGGAGGCCCTGAAGTGGCGGCGGTGGAGAGGTGGAGGTCCTGGAGACCAGGGGCCCGGCATGCAGACTGAGACCTGGGGGGGGGGGGGGGGGGAGAAAGAGATGAAACCAAGAGAGGAGGAAGCGAGACGCCGAGAGAGATGAGGAGAGGAGAGCCGGGAGCTCAGGACAGCCGGTGCAGTCGAGGTGCGGTGATCCTAATGCTAAGCTAACGAGGCTAAGCTAAGCTAACGAAGGCGAATTAGAGGACTTTTCCATGCGGACCGGACGTTTCCACGTGCCTCATAAACGGACCCATCTTTCACTTCCTACAGGAGGTCAATTATAGTCGGCAGATGGCGAGATATATATAAATATATATATATATATATATATATCAGAAAATGTGCGCAAAAAAACACTTTACTTTTATTATACGACGGCTGAGAAGACACCGGATCAGAAATATTAAAAGTGAACTCCAACTTGTTGTCTTGCTGCTGCAATAGCAAGACCGCAGCAGCGCCGGGAGTCGCACCCTGCAGTCGAGATGTTTGAGATGTTTGCTGAGCCAACATCGTCCCCAACCATCAGAACAATGCTGCAGATCCAGTTCCTGTTGACACACGGACGACACGCCGGCGTCGGAGCAGCGGGGGAGCAGCTGTCAGTCACCACCAAACAGCTGCTCTGTAAACACGCCGCCGCTGCGCCCGCGCTTTCACATCGTCCGCCGCCGCCGCGGCGCGACGACACGCCAGCACAGACTTGCACAACACGCACCGACGCACACGCCTAGCGGCAGCAGGGACAGCGCCGCTGCGTAGCGGTGTGTAAGATATGTACTGGAGTCATAAGGTAACGTTGCCCTTACTAAGGTCCACTCTATGTACTGGAGTCATAAGGTAACGTTGCCCTTACTAAGGTCCACTCTATGTACTGGAGTCATAAGGTAACGTTGCC
>JAOPJH010000035.1:13680354-13691279 GCA_027122575.1 Merluccius polylepis
GGGCGGGCGGCGGGCGCGGGCCCCCCCCGCCATATTGGTATGGTTATATAATTATATGTAAGAGAACGAATAATAACTAATCAGTAGTTGAGAACTCTACTCTGCGCGTATGGCAATGTGTGGCCGACACAAGAACACACACAATAAGTTAGTTTATTAGGCTATATTGTAAAATGTTTATATTGTCATATTTGTTTGAGGGACAATGAATTATATGAACGAGCAAATGATAACGAATCAAGCAGTAAGAGAGTAAGATCTTCCCGCTTTTTTGCTTCCTAATCTCAATAGCTCATTGAGAGACAATTTATTTCAGATTAATCTTGTTTTACAGAGTACACATTGGACAATGTTTCACTTTCACACGTCTCCCCAAGTGTGACACGATGTCTTTGATATAAGGAAAACAATGTGTTGAATATCAATATCAGCAATCTAATCGTGTGAGATATTGTCCAATGTCCAGTCTCTAGAACAAGACTAATCTTAAAGAAATCTGTCCTTTTCAACAAGCTATTTTGTTTTGCAAGCGAATATCGTCAAACTAAAATCACCACAGTGCATCTCGGTGTCATTGTCCTTCGCGTGGGTGTACCATCGAAGCATCGCTAGTCTCACGGATGGGAGCTTGCGTCGTTTGGTCCCGCGAGATGTTTTACGCACGATTGTGAGCATCGACCAACCGATCAACCAATCGACCAACCGACCAGAAGGTGTCATCCCTATTGGAGACATGATGGCACATTTCCGATTAAACTGATTTGCTTTCAAGTGCATGCAGTCATGCATTAACATCATAATTACAAATAATATTGATCACACAACACATGACTACTATTATAAGTACTATTATTGTTTTTCCATTGTGTAACAAATCAAAACCTGAATGAACAATATAGGTACTTACTAATTTTACTTGCACCTTAATATCCGGTTTCTTTGGTATTGTTAGACCATGCAGAGTGACGAACATAGCCAGAGATATGAATTCATCTTGGCCGTGGGAAAACAAAGCATTACATGGTGTTTAGCTATAGTTTTTCATCTTTGGTTGCAAATGGGCAATGTCAAAATAAATGAAAAGAAGCTACTTGCTGTTGTAGGCTTGCCTCACCAGTGCAATCCCTTTTACCATATGTAAATTTGTATATGCCTACAGTCATTCCCTTTCTGGGTCAATGAGAAACCGATTTAAGTAGGTTTTGAGAAAACCCCCCCAAAAAGGAGCTGATGGGGCAACTCCTTTTTGTGTGCATTCCTGAAGCACACATTATTGCAGTTCCAGTTTTTGAATGGTTCAAATTAGTGCCACGTGAATGTGGTGAATCACTTGCAAACCATACAAACATTGTAATGTGACATCCCATGGCCCCAAGCAGGAGCACTTGCACCTTTTAGTTGGTGCAAGTTTCCGTTCTTTTATTCTTCCCAGGGATCCCGTGTGGCATGTGTACAAATATTTTTCACAGTGGTCAAACACAATCAGACACGGGTGTTTATGCAAATGTCTAGTTGTCAAAATTATAGTGCTATTATTATTTTCATGATTTTTCTGGTGTTGATGAAAGTGATTCTTGAGGCTAGACCACTGAACCACAATCTATAGGTTAGTTGCTAGTGGTTGGTCTGCACATTGGCAGCCAAGACAGTAACCACTTCGTAAATGATAACGCCACTACCTGTTTGTTGATATAGATAGTTTCATCAAGGCTGTTGTCTATTAGTTTGGCTCGATTGTTCACTATTGGAACAATAGGAACAGCACGACACTTGTATATGCAAGACTTTAACCAGACGACACTATAATTCACCAGACTTTACCAGCAGGGGGGAAAAAAACATTTTCACAACCTATTGAACTGATCTTGCAGTTTTGTGTTACCAATTTGCATTCAGTTCCTAGATTCGCTTCCACTTCTTCCATCACATCCCCACTGCTGAAAGGCTTAACGTTCTAGCAGTGAGTATAATGGCAGTTACTTAGCAACAGTCATAGATAATAATTTGTCAGCCTGGGGCTACGGGGATGCGTGTTGCCGTCATGGGCACATTAAATAGGATTATGTTAGATTGTAGTCCAGGTAAAGTCATTTTTCTATCTCAATTACAAACCAACAATGAATTTCAAACATGAGTATGGGCATCTGTAATTTACACAACAGCCGGTGTTTCAGATTAGATTGTGTCAATTACAGAGCATGTTGAATTTCTTAAAACGCACAGATGTAAAAAATACCTGTGTGTGTGTGTGTGTATGTTTGTGTGTACATGTACTAAAAGGCTAGTGGTTTGTCTAGGCAGGCTCGTTGTTTTGATTTCTTCTCTTCTTCTCTCCGTTCCAATGCTTTCCCCTTCTCCTATGCAGCAAGGACAAGTTTGGAAGGTTTGCAAAGTTTATCACCTTCCACTGATAAACCCCGCCCCCTCTTTCCATAACCTCTCCACCTCACCTCCCTCCCTTGCGCCTCCTTCCTCCCTCTTCCCGTCCTCCCGGATACCTCGACTGCTCTGTTCTCCTTCTCCTTTGTGGCTCCTCTTCACCTCTCAGTCTGGGACACCGAGATCGGGGCTTAACCCTGGTCACCCTCGGGTTGAACCATTCCCATTGGCTGCAGGAGAGTTCAGTAGAATGAGTCAATGGAACAGTAAATCAGGCTATTTGCTTCCGATATTTGTTTTCATATGAAGAATTTATCATAATAACATTATTATATATGATTATTTTGAGCAATATTCTCAAGGCACTACATTATAATGGCTATTTCATAGAAATGTCAGGTAAGTTAAATTAAAAAATCACCTTTTTGTAAAGCAGATTTCCATTCATGTTAAACTTGATAACATAAATCAATTTAAATAAATCAGCTGGTTAAAAAATGGCAAAGAGTGAGTTGTGGGCCACTAGTTGTGGGCCATACAGTAGATTGAAAGTGCTCATCAAACAATGGTGATAACGGAAAACGGATATGGAAAATCAAGACTTTTTGCGAACTTCGGTTTTTGAATCAAGTAGCAGCACCTTGTAAATGGCCTGCTTTCATTTGGTTCATCTAATTGGACACGTCCAAGATGTCTAAAACAACGAAACGACGCATCTAAATTTGACCTGGGCATTTGGATAAACCTATCTGTGCCAGACTGGAATGAAGAAAACAATGGTGGAGCCAAGTGTCAGGTCTGTTGTGGTATCCAGGATGGACGCTCCCACCCCACCTTTCCCTTCAGCTTGTTTTCAACTTATCCCCATGTACCATCCCACCATTCACAGCCTCCTCCACCTTCCTTCCACCCATTCTCCACCCAGACCCCACCCCGAGCTAGCTAGCCTTTAGCTATCACCACTAATGGACTGACATGGTTAACAATAGCAGTTAGCAGTGCATGGCTAGGAGCCCAGATATAGGGATAGTTGGCTCACAAGCTAATCAATCAGCACAATTACTAACTTCTGTCAATGGGTTCTGCAATATTTATTCTGTACAAATGGACGGTGTTTGTATTTTCCCCACAGTTTCCAAAGGCAAGTCTCTGGGTAATCATGTTAGTGTTGATGTTGGTATTAGGACACCATTGTAGCGTTGTGGTCGTGAAATAGTGATTCCCTATGCTTTAAAAATCCCCACTAGCCCCAACAAGATTCCTTGTTTTCCGTAGCGCCTAGTTTGTTAATCTAAGAAGTAGACTATTAGTGTTCACTCACTTGGCATTAAAAGGCCACTGGAGGTTTGGCTGTAAGTGAATTTGTACAGAAGCGGGGAACAGCGAAACAAGCTGGGACTTAATGTCCAGCCTTTGTTATTGTTGTTGGGATTAAATGTTTTTCTGCTTGTGTCATGTTACCCGGTCCTCCTGTTTCCCCCATCATAACTTATCTGCTCCTGTTAATCAACTGTATAGTTCAGCATGCTGTGTCCTTGTGTCATGCTTAGGCTTGTGTGTCTGAAAGGTTTAGCCGGTGAGAAGTGGACCACCGTATGCAGCCACACGCTTGCCACATAGGCTAGCTTCTTCCATGTTTTTAGGATAATTTTGATAGTTCCCATTAAATATGGGCGGGCTTTCACGCACCATTTTGCATCCCTGTTTTAGGTGCGGTGGATTTGGTTTAGTAAAACAAATGCAAAAATCCCCCTAATGCATAATAGTATGTCCTCCCAAATTGCTGCAAAACAACTGCAGAACAAATTCTAGTTTTCTACACTTTGAATGACATAGCCCAATTAGCTAGCTAGCTAGCATGCATAACTGTTTTGTGGTTTAATGTTGTACTAGTTGGCCTAATGCTGCATCATACAAGCTATAAACACAGTCTGCAGTTGTAGAGCCATTTGGGGGCTTGAGATGTGTTGCTTCATTGGCAGATGCGTGGAAGCATTATATTGTAATGCCGATGTGTAATGTGGCTTTCGTTACCAGGTTGACGCCACGTGACTCGTTCGCATCAGTCTTTTGAGAGTCCATTGTAACCAATACGCATGTTGAATCCGTAGAATTGGTCATTCGCCTCAAAAGGTTTGACGTTTTTGGTGACCATATTTAGGATTGTGTGTTAATGCTGGTGGCCACTGCTAATGTTTATATTAACACACTTGGTTCTGGGACATGCATGGACGACATCCTCCTCACTATTCACTACTACTTTACCCATAATGCATGAGTGCCGTTGCTTTTTTGCCAGCATCAAATTGTGTCCGGCTCAGGTAGTGTTCCCTGCGGTAGTGGGTAGTGGCAGAGAAACTGAACTAATGACAGGAATAATAAACTCCATAACACACCTCATAACATTCATTAACACTTACTTTGTTGTACTTCATTCAAACAGCCAAAAGTTTTTGCTCAACACAATTGTGAAATATTATCGGCGAGGGGCTAAGTTCTGTCTCTCTCTACCTACTATATGTTGGTGAGTTCACCAGTCTGCCTTTTGCGCAGTGGTGCCAAAGTACCTCTAAAGATGGATGGGGATTTCAACTTTTGTCATTTGTTCCTTTATCGTGTCAAAATGTTTGCATGTGTGTGTGTTTGTTTTCATGTGTTGCATCGGCCTTATCGGGAATTTCACCACATTTCAGCATTTCACTTCCCGAAGCTATCCTCCGTTCTTAGGGCAATTGTCAGGATAATTCAGCTCTCATCAAACACAGTACATTTATATGTGGTGCTAACCACTTCATCTGGTGTGCCCAAGACATTGGAAAAGAGATTGGGAGCAGAGGTGTGTATATCCTGACTCATAAAGTAAAAGTCCTGCTTTTTTTGTTTAGTTTAGTTTAGTTTACATAGTTGACTCCAAATAGTAGGGCAGACTTTTACTCTTTGAGCGTGGATATTCACCCACCGTGAGAGGGAGAGAGACAGAATAATAGACCTTGCTGATGCCGTGGCTGAAGTGTATTGACATGTTTGGGTTTTTTTGTATGGTTTTCCTTCCCTCCTCTCCTCTTCGCCTTTCCTCCCTCCTCCTCCTAGGCGTGCGGGGACCCCAAGGCTAAGCCATCTTATCTGGTTGATAAGAACCTGGAGTCGGCGGTTAAGTTCATTGTCAGGAAGTTCCCTGCTGTGGAAACCAGAAATAATAACGTAAGGACGCCTTTCACCTTTTTCAAGTGCATGCAACGATAATTATGCTGATCTTTGGTGTGTGGATGTGTGTGCGTGTGCGTGTGTGTGCGCGTGTGCAGGGCACAAAATTAGCACCAGCCACCAGCCAAATGCTGGTAAAATGTGCAAGTGGTAGATTTGCTTCACTTACATGCCAAAAAAACAATGGTAATCTATTGAGTGGTGAGTCAAATTTGAACATTCGCTAGCTATTTGGCCGGTGGACAAAGAAGTTAATTTTGCCCCTCACCCGTGTGTATGGGTGCACACTATATGTGTGTGTGTGGGGGTCTAATTTTGAATTTGTGTAATACAAAAATAAATAACCAATATACCAAAATAACAATGTTTTAGAAATAATTTGTGGTCATGTTTTGTGTGCCCAACAATGGGATTTTATTTGATTTATTCAAATGTTTTATTTGGTTGGTGTACTTTTCGGTTAAATGCTTGTCAAATGCCACCTGCTTAAATCCAGTCCCATTTTCTTTTAATACAAAATCAAAATAATTGTGTGTAATTACCATCATTGTTATTATTTTAGCATTAACCATTACCTTGGCTCTTAGTGTGTGTGTGTGCGTGTGCGTGCGTGTGCGCGTGTGTGTGTGTACACGCGCGTGCATGTGTATATGTGTGTATAGCTGTGTCAAGCTTACTGCTTTGTTCAGTGCTAAAATTGTCTCTTACGTTGTTTTTATGCTTTGTTTGTGTGTTTGTGTGTTTTGTTTTGCATGCTAAACTTGGCTTATTCCGGACTTGTGCTTTTTGGTAAGTTTTTTTGTATCCAAGTTCTCTTGAAATTAATTTTGCAGTACTGTATTTTTGTATCTATTTATTGTAATTGTAAAGTATTATTTGCTTTGCTCTGTCATTTTATTTTGCACCTCTTGCAGCGATTTTGCTTTTTCTCCATCCACTAAATGAAATGCTGACATGTTTGACAGCAAACTGGCTGCCTGGCGAGCTCACTGATTGGCTGGCTGCAGAAAACCTGCTGAGAGAAAAAATGAAAAGACTGCTTGTCTTTTTTGCTGCTGTGACACTAGAATTTCCCTTTTCTGGTATTAATAGTGTTATTTAAAATATGAAAAAGAAAAATGGATAGTTGGCACCCATACGCCTACGTATGATTGACATGAGATAGAATGTCCAAAATGTCGGCGTTAGTCCTGCCCGTGGTGCTGATTGGCTAATCCCTAGTTCCCCCTGCGGTGCTCATTGGATAATCGCTTTATCAACCGACAAAAGTGCTGTTTCATGTCATGACGGCGCCAGACCAGAATCAGTCAAGTCGGCGGAGTGGGCGGATTCAAAGGTCTGGACCCAGGCGATGATCTACATGCAATGGCCAATTTTGTCTCCTGCATTTTTACAGCTCTTCCTTTTAAGATTGCTGCCCACTCCGAAATAATCACATACACTAGAGGATGTACTTTTAAGATTTCGTCTCGGCTGTTAATGGCTCAACAGGCTGACCAAAGCCGCTCTATATCACGTGTGTACGTAGCGCAGCGGTGGTCAGCGATACAGTGGATAACTCGGACTTCTTTGAAGCGGTCAAGTCCTCACCATTCACCAATACAGTGATATGTTTGTACCATCGCTCACCACCATTTTAAAGTCTGTGAAAGACAAATGGAGCGCAAAACCTCCCATAGTGAATGCAGAGCTAAGTGACGGCAACATGGCTCTGTACATGTTCTTCTTGTGCTTTGGTGTCTCCTGTTGGGGTTCTTTTCTTGTTGTAGCCTTAAGGACTCTTACCGCTGGGGAAATACATTTCCAGGTTTTCCTTTGGGTGCCCAGCTTCCTTCTATCATATCTAACTTATCTTTATAAAATATTTTATCACAGATAATGGTGCAGTAAGTTTGCTGAATATCTGCTGTTTCCAATCAGAATAACAGCGTAGCAAAGCTTGCTTTTCAGATTTGATATGTTGTCTTGCATCCATCACAATAAAAGCGCACTGACAGCTCCCTTTTTTATGGTGTGGTTTCTACAGCAACAGCTGTCTCAGCTGCAGAAAGAGAAGTCGGAGATCCTCAAAAACCTGGCTCTCTACTATTTCACCTTTGTAGATGTGATGGAATTTAAGGTAGGCGCACACAGCCACTTAACACAGGGTCTTATTTAACCAACAAACCTGCGAGGATGTCAACGCGTGGAAGCGTGGAGTGTGATGAGGGTTGTTTCTTTTGTTTTTGCAGGATCATGTTTGTGAGCTGTTGAATACCATTGATGCCTGCCAGGTCTTCTTTGATATTGTAAGTTGAATAACCACAGCACAAACTGACTCTTTAATATGTAATCCTGAAGTCTCCGTCTGGGGTTAATAAAGCACCATCTTATCTCTTATTATTATTATTATTATTATTATTATTATTATTATTATTATTATTATTACTGATGTAGCTTATATGCAAACTTTGTTCCTTGCATTTATTTCTGGGTCTTACAGTTCCATCACTATATGAATTAATGTTTTAGGAACATTCTGTTGGGAAGTAAAATACATTTTCAGAATGGAGGAAGAGCAGCCCATCCTGTTATTTTGTTACCGACTTCCTGTTTCCTGTTCATCCAGACGGTGAACTTTGACCTGACAAAGAATTACCTGGATCTGGTCGTGACCTACACCAATCTGATGATGCTGCTCTCTCGCATTGAGGAGAGGAAAGCCATCATAGGCCTGTACAACTACGCCCATGAGATGACTCACGGTGCCAGGTAACTTGACACACATGCAAGCGTCGAGTAATGGATAATGACCGGCCCACTGTAGATTGTCCCGCTTATCTTAGGAGAATTACCAAAAAATAAAATTGATTCAGGCATTACATCGATTAAAAAGTTGTTTTAAAAAAATGCGACACTTAAGTGAATCGATTTTTGTTCCCACCCCATTTTTATAATATAATACAATTTTTTCAGCATTTGTCCGACATGGCAAATTGTCCATCCACTGTATGGCCGGCAAAAAGTTTAATGAAGTGACCTCTTGTTAGTATACTGCTGTCTCGTCACATCGTTGATGGATGTGACGTATTGTGAAGTTTAGTGCTCTTCCTGGTGCGCTATTGATGAAAAAGCGCTATTTAAATGCAATTAATTATTACATAAAGGTAGCGTAACAAATTACATTTCTGACGGAGTAATATTTAAAGTATTTCATTACTTTTGGAAGTAGTAGCGAGTAATATACATTTTTTTAAAGGAAACGAGTCCAACTCTGGTTTAGACATCAGTGTCAGTCATACATGAAAAAAAGTTTAAATCAAAGAACATTATATTTTAGAAATGTATTAAGACACAAGACCCTTTGCAGTCTGCAGACCCACAAAGTCTAATCGTCATTCATCCACAATGGGCTCTATATCGGCATAGTAAGCATTAGCTTATGCATCAGTTGCTTGTACTGACATCACACAGCCACTTAACTTGTAAACCAAGCAGTCCAGAAGTCAAAGTCAAGCATTTTGTGATGCTTTTTTTTAATGTGGTTAAAATGCCTTTTACCACTGATGCAAGTGATTTCTTTTATTCAATTTGAGAATCATTTGTGGAAAATGTAGCACTTTTGATTGCCCGCAAACGCATACACTCAACATATAACTGCTGTGGTCTGACATGCTCCTCGGTAACCTTGGTAACTGTCTGTTTCCATAGTGACAGGGAGTACCCCAGGTTGGGCCAAATGATTGTGGATTACGAGAACCCTCTGAAGAAGATGATGGAGGAGTTTGTGCCACACGGAAAGGTAAACGGTCAGCGCCATAGTACCCGCCTGTGATATGTAAGGGATTACATAGGACATGATCCCGCTTATTACATGGCTACTTACTAAAGAAATCAATCATTTGACACAAAATCTAACGACAAAAAGAGATTGATTTGATTGGAATTGATTTAAAAATAATTTTATTGCTTCCGCGAAAAAAATAGTCTTAGATTCTACGGTTGTAAATAGCATCTGTTATTCACCGCAGGGGTCTGCCATTCAGAAATAACAGACCGTAGAATGCCATAATTAGCCAATCAGAACCGACTATTCAACAAAGCCGTGTAGTAAATATACTCATTACACGGCTTTCTTTAGTAGCCGTGTAATAAGGGGTCCTGCATCACCCTGTTTGGGTTTATTTCACAATAATGACCGGCTCGCTGTTCATTACCCCTTACTTATTTTTGTTGTCTGGTTGCCATCAAGGCAACCAGGCAACCAGCCGATCTTGTTATTTTACTTCCATGTTTTTCCTCCATCTCATTGTGTAATTGCTACTAGTGTAACACCTGCAGTTATCTTAAGTATGAAACCCTCTATGATGCTTATGCATGATGTAATGGCTGTGTTATATCAATCAATCAATCGAACATATCAACATCAATCATTGGTGATTTGATTCGATTCCTATGTGAAAAATAAAATATTCCTATTCACCCTTTTTCTTTGTATCCGCAAACCTGCAGTCCCTGTCCGACGCGTTGATCAGTCTTCAGATGGTCTACCCCAGGAGGAACCTCTCGGCTGACCAGTGGAGGAACGCCCAGCTGCTCTCCCTCATCTCAGCGCCCTCCACCATGCTCAACCCAGCACAGTCTGACACGGTGTGTGTGTGTGTGTGTGTGTCCCTCACAGTCTTAAGGATGCAGCCTCCTGATCGTATTGGGACTATTGCACCGCATCCTAACTGAATGTGACTTGAGCGAGTGTCTGCGACAAAATCAGTTCGATTGCTGTGTTTTCTACCGGACTGTCTTTTTGTCAGACACCCCGTTTCCATTTACTTTCTGTCGCTCGCGTTGAAAGCGCTGTAGGACGCGGTGTCATGGATGACGAACGGCTGATTCATTTAGTCGAAATGAGGATTTGTCTCGTGGGTTATTTACGTGACATAACGGAAGTGCATATTTAACGGATTAAGTGTGGACAGGGAGAGTGCGATGTGACGCGATAGTCGGACTCTTGCTTGCCGTTAGGACCAGGTGTTCTAGCCTCACACGACTCACAATATCTGTCTCGTGGGAACTTGATGATGGTTGAGTTATATGAAGAAGCATTGCTTCCTCATGAATTTTAATGTGCACTCAATTTCTAAATATAGCCAGGCCTGTGGTTGTATTTCTTCTCTTGTTTGTTGGTTTTGTGTGCTTATTAACCTTTCGCTATTGCTTAATTTAGATGCCATGTGAATATCTGTCCCTCGATGCAATGGAGAAGTGGATTGTTTGTGAGTATTGAGACTGTATGTGTGTGTGTGTGTGTGTGTGTGTGTGTGTGTGTGTGTGTGTGTGTGTGTGTGTGTGTGTGTGTGTGTGTG
>JAOPJH010000035.1:14048948-14067589 GCA_027122575.1 Merluccius polylepis
TATTTTACCACCAGCTGTGAGTTTTTTTTGCCATTACAAGTTTTTTAACTACGATTTCACTACCCTATAGTGAAATCAAAAGGGGGAGTCCCCCCCCCCCCCCCAAATGGATGATGGCTAGATCAGTCTACCAGCCTACACAGTGGATTGTACCAACTGTCTGGTAGGCTTATCTGTCCATCATAAATCTGGGTGGACACTCCCACTTGTGATGTCACTAGAGTGTAGTCACATGACAATTTGGAAACTGCTTGTAATGGCTAATTACAGTCACACTTGGTGGTAAAATAGGGGCCCTTTAATGTCTTTTTTAAGTTTCACCATTATGGCATATGACATATCCTGTTGCCCGTGAATGTAATCTCTAATTAAAGCAATACAAATTAACTTTTTTAATGCTGTGTTTGTGACATATTTCTATATGTATATGTATGTATTTGGAAATGAAGACGACAACATCATTCTGAGTTATAATGGAGTGAGGTTCACAGTTACTCGCTAATCTGTTTGCTGCTCTTGTCCTGTGCTTCCCCTGTAGGAAGAGTTGCGGGCTACTTTGCCCAGGTACCAGCGTAATATTCCTCGCCAAAGCCAGGCCACCATCTCTGCCCCGCCAGTGGGCCCCATGGGGGCCATCATAGCCACCCAGCAACCAGGAATCAGACATCCCATGCCTGGTATAGCCCCCGTTACAACAACCACTAACCTTTACCCATTCATGCTATAGTACAGTGTTTCTCAAACAGGGGTACTTTGAAGGATTGCAATTGCAGGGGGTATTTGGAAAATGTCTAAAAACAAGGAGAAAGAAGGATAGTCTGCAAAAAAAGAAAGTTCCTAAAACAGGAACACCAAAATGTTTTCAGTAAAGGGATTTACGTGCACAAGCTCTGACCCCCCTCTGGCTTTGTGCTTTTTTTGGGGGAAAAATAAGTTAACAGCAATGTCATGTCGGTAAGCCGCACAAGAGTTTCTGACTTCATGTCAGGTCAGAAGAAGTAAAACAATTCTCTCCCCAAAATGTTTTGTGCTGGTGAAAGGGGCACTTGGCTGAAAAAGTAACTTCAAGGGGGTACAGTAGTAAAAATAGATTTGAGAACCACTGCTATAGTTGGGTTAGGGTCATAAAAAGTATGTGTGTCATTTATCTTTGCCTAGCTCATGCTATTATTATCTGAAGACTAACCAACGAACCACACTGTGTTTCCCCCAGGCCAGTACGGTGGTCCCCCCCAGGGCATAGCAGGCTACATGTCCGGTGGTGGGATACCCCCGTACGGCCAGCCCATGGTCCCCCCAGGGTACCAGGGGGCTCCTCCCAGGCCGCCCATGGGCATCCGACCCCCAGTTATGTCCCCGGGAGGACACTACTGAAACCCCCTCTCCCGCTCTCGTCTATAGGTTTGGACACTCCACCATTTTAATTTTCTAATGTCTCAGCTACTGTAGTAGGATGACGCACAGCACATTCTGTCTGCACTGTGAGGAAGAGACACTGGCTAAAACAAACAAACAGAGAAAGAGAGAGAGAGAGAGCTATAGAGGCATCCCACAAATGCATGGGACGTAATGTTTAACGTGTTACCTAACCAAGAATATGAACTACTGTTGCAAACCATTTCTGTTGTGTGGCTCTTTCCCTGTTCTATTCAGGTGTGTAGATGTGTAGTAGATATGGTTCGTAGTGTTGTCAAGGCGCTGGAGTTACATGAGCTGTGTCCACACTTTTAACCAAGGCAAGTTTTTTTGTTTTTTTTCCCTCGTAAAAAGACGTTGTTAGTTAAAGCAGTGAGGCCTTCACAGCACGCCTAGCTGCTGTTGGACTCTGTGTCCCCAACTTTGTTTGGTGAGGGCTTCAGTTGGCTTGCGTCTTGCTCGTTTTCTCTGTTTTCTTCTTGCATCCCTCACTACCCTAGGCAGAGTATATTCAACCTGCATTCTGTAACCCACGGAATTGATTATGTGTTCTAAAACTGTATGGTAATAAAATGTGCCCAAACTTCACGACTCTTCTTTGTGGGAAGTTAGACTCGCCAGAGAGACGTGGGTCTTGTCAAAGCAGGTTTGTACTCTTGGGCACGAAACCATAACTGCACATGATATGATGATGACATGATAATTGGTTGAAATGTATACATCCTCTGTCTTTGATGCTCTTCAATGTAATATATTATGTTTGTTGATTCCTCATGTTTGTCTGTTGTTGTTGATTCTTTATGATGACATCATGTATGTTTTGACCTGCGATTCACATTGCCACTGTATTCGTATGTGTGCTGCATTGCATCGTGTAGCTGCAGAAGCTGCCAGGCTTAAACACAGATTTCTCTTCTCCCTGTATAGCCTTGCCACTGGGGGACTGGCTGCGGCCCTGTCTCACTGTAGCCATGTATCGGCCCGAGGCAAGTCTGAACGTTTAATCTCTGTCTGTCCTCCCATTCATTAGCAGGGGCCCTCACAGCGTACACGCGCTGTTGGATCACAATGTCCCCAAACTTGCAGCAAGTTTGGTGAAGGCCCTTGTCTTGTGTTGTTGCGTTCAGGTCAGCTTTATCCCGGCATGTGAGCTCATCTGCTGTGTCTGACATTCAAAAAAACATATAGACACACACACACACACACACATCACTGCCAAAGTATCGTTGATGTCCAAAGGAGACATAGTATTAAGTAATAACACATTTACATTAAAATGTACACAAAGCGGGCCGAATTAGTGTAGTCGGGGCAACCTCATAGCTGCTCCTTAGAAAGTTCAGGAATGTACTGTAGATGTAGATTTGTTGGACTTTGAATACACTTCACTTCCCTGTAAACATGATTAGCAGCAGCACCAACAGAGATTTCATGTGTATATGAGCTTTCATGCCAGGGGAAATGTTTACTGCCACTTTATTTCCTGTGTGTTTTTGTCAGCTGACTTAACTGCTAAATGAAGAATTGCTGCCAGAAAGAGGTCAGTTGAAGCTGTAAGTACCGTCGTCAGGAGTTTCTTTGGTTTGAAGGCCTACATCTCATGTCAATCTATGTTTTACATAGCGTGGGTGGTTGTGGTAGGGTGGGGAGTATGTTTTCATTTACTATATGAATCGAATATCCCTCTGGTTTAGGTCACAAATCACACTTTAGATTCATATCTAAAGTCTGATGGCAGAGGAGCTCAAGATCTGGGTGAACGGGGCATTTTACTTTCTTTCGCTTCATATTTGTTCTGACCAATCATGTTGCTGGAGGCGGGGATCGGTTAGCACGTAATTGGCGAACAGAAACTTGGCCAGCACTAGTAAGCTGTAAAAAAGTGTCTGTAAGATTTCAAATCAACACTGTGTAGACTGGCCACTGTGAAAAATACACGTATTTAAATCTCCTTCTGAAAGCTCGTGCAAATTAGTTTTTTTAGGAAACAAGGCGTAACTCCACCCCTCAGTTGTTTATTTCCAGCCCAGGCTCTGTGCCGTTTCCCCCCAGAAATTCTGCTCTAACATAGTAGGACTGCTGGATCCCAGATTAGGTTTGACCCAGCAATCACAACCCCCGTCTTTATATAACGATGTGAGTCTGTAGGTACAGGCTTTGTAGAAAAACATATATCCACAGGTGTTGTATTATACAGTGAAATAATCTGTTTCATAGGTAAATCCTTATGACACATGGTTAATGATTTGCATTGACACAGGATCAATGCAAATTATCAGTGGTTTGATCCAGACGATGTAAATCAGGCTCTGGTTCAGATACAGTTAGTTAGTTAGTTTATTCAGCATGCATTGTTTAAGTGTGATAACGTATATACTTGGCAATCTAAAAGGTATGTTAACCTCAATGTTTCTTCCTTCCCCGAGTCTGGGTGTAGTGTGGGTGGGGTTATGTCAGTATGAGTTCAACCCCACCGTTCCTCCTCTCCTAATAACACATTACAACATCATGGCAATGCCTGGTCAGAACTCAGAGCATGTCTGATGAGCTTAGTAAGCCTATTCATTGTTATTTTGCCTTTTTTTTTAGCTTAGGGTTAAGCTTACAGTAAGATACATTAAAGACACTGTAAGTATGCCCCATGAGGGAAAGGGGGGTTAGGGTAAAGGAACGTCCGCCAGCAGGTATATATCATGCTCTGGGTGCAGTGGTGGAAAGTAACCAAGTAAATTTACTCAAGTACTGTACTTAAGTACAGATTGGAGGTACTTGTACTTTACTTGTGTATTTCTATTTTCTGCTACCTTATTCTTCTACTGCGCTAGATCAGAGGTAAACATTGTACTTTGTACTCCACTACATTTATCTGAAAGCTTTAGTTACGTTGCAGAATCAGATTAACAATACAAAATATATTCAATAAAAACAATATTATATCAATAATGCTTTATTGGTTAATGATGTCAATGATGGATAGATCTACATTGGTATTTAATGTTGTCCTACATTTTCAGGATGTTTTTATCCATGGCTCTTTTTGTCAATGGTCTTTTGTGACCAACTTTTTGGTCACAAAAAAAGATTGAGCCAATTTAGTTGTTCTAAGGCTTATAATCATATAATTTTTTGTTTCATGTAAACTTTGCTGGATGCATGAATGTCTGAATAAATTACCTTTGACTTATATTATATTTTGGGATGCTTCATTATGGAGATGATGCAACATAAGAGTTACTATTCTATTTCTGTGTTAATTCATGTTGTCTTTACGGTTGAACTGTTTTTCATTTTAAACTTGAATTATACTAAAGTTGTTCAATTTGCCTGGAATGGTCCATGAACGGTCAGAACTAAGAAATGAGAGACACATTAAACCGAGCAAGTGTGAAATGTTGCAGTAATGCACTAATTTAATTTATATTTAACCAAATATACAAAAAAAGTGACTGGAAATTAATTCACTGCAGCCACCAATGTTGTAATTTTACTGCAGCAATCACTGATCACAAATCAATTGATTGTTTTTTAACAAAGGCGATATCTGCGGTGAAAAAGTGAAATTTCAGGTGTGAGAGGAAATCGGTTGAACCGCAGCCACTGGCATCCACATGTTTGATGGAGGATGTGACCACTGCCTTCTTGTCTGAGTTAAGCTTTAGATGGCCTGGTTGGATCTTTCCTACAGTCTATTAATTAATAAAATATTTCACTGACTCCCCTGAACATCTTGTCATTTGTTGTTCTTCCTCTTCTTCTGTTTCATTCAGTGCAAACACTTGGTTGGTTCAAAAACATTTTATTTAGTTTCACAGCAATTGAAGGTTACATGTTTTGTTGACTGCATATTTATAAAAGTTGAAAAAACAGAATGTAGGCTACTAGTAGTAGGCTGTATCTATATCAATAAATGATACAGATAATGAAACACTTTTATTCTTGTTTAGATGTGATATACATGTTTTGTAAAAAACAAAAGTACTTCAGGTGAGCAACAACCTTATTCAAAGACAAAACTGAAGCATTTTTCATCTTTACAATAGAACATCTCTAGGCATTGTCTCAATACATTATGAAACAAAACATGTTAATCAATACAAAGACAAATAAACCTATATTCTAGACTTGCCTACATTTTAAAATATGATTTTTTAATTTGACATGTCCTGTCAAATACAGCATACAAAGCATACAAAGAAAGTAAATGCTTATTTTTGCCTGCAATTGGCTCTTCACAAACTACCTCTCTGACAAATTATCTGATTAAGCAATGTAGGATTAAATGACACTATTATTTTTCTCTCACAATAAATAGTTAACTATACAATTGATTGCTCTATTGCTTATTCATGATTAAAAAAAACTTTGATTCAGCATCGATTCCTAAACCATTTTTCTTTTTAGTTTTTCACCCTTTCCATTGTAGGTATGCCATTGTTTCACCCTTTCGCCCATCACCGACAGTTGACAGTGTCTCTTTAGCTTAGTGCTGTAACTTAAAGCACCATCACTGGTAGATTATTCCTTAACTTGAATGTCATACGCAACTGCTCCATTGAAGGAAAAGCCCAAGTAGAAGGTGACATTTTCATTGCCATTTGGCAGGGAGGCATAATACTGAGGAATGATCCGCATCTTGCAGTCTTTCGTTGCGCCATGGATGAACAAGCTTCCATTTTCGGTCCAGCCATCCACACGTTTCAGCGACTGTACCACCTGCTGTGTCTTCCACACCTCTCCTCCCAGCCACTTGAGCTTTCTCTCACTGAGGGTGCCCCTGATGTGCTTTTCAATAGCACTTCTGTGCACAATCTTGTTGAGACCCTGTGCCTTAGCCAGAAAGAAATGTGTCGATATTTTGCTTTTCCGTGGAGACATCTGCGTGGTTTTTTGCTCAAAGAGCTTTCCAAGGGTGTCGATTGCTGACACAAGGATCTTAGACTTGCTAGAATCATAATTGTCGTCGGTCTGAGGCCAAAATAAAAGGGAAAGGAGGAAGAGAGAACTTGCCGGGGATATGTTTCTCCCTTGTGTATTAAATGCCATGCTGAGCCCTTGAAGCTTTTGAAGAGATAGTAGCTTTGAGGAACCAGGACAAATACAGTTTAGAGCGATTTGACAAAAGATGAAGTTTGCAAGCTCTGGCTTGTCAAGGTCATTTCTTTTCAGGTTTTCAGGGTACATGTCAATGACGGTCTCAAGCTTTTTTATGGCTGTCTTTCGATCTCTGTCATAAATTAATGAAAGTATTGACATTACATTTCCTCCACCGAGCTGGTAAGTTTTCATCTGTCTTTGGAATGGTGTAAACCTTTCAGTTGAGGACATTCCAGAACTTTTGCTGTCCTCCAGGTAGTCTTTGACGCCTGTTATTTCAACAAAAAAGTTAGCGTACACAGTGCTCGTCCTTGTTAGCCATCGCCGTGGATTGTAAACCTGTTCTGGGTCCCTTGCATCAAGTTCTTCATCCTCTTCACTAATCTCTGTTTGAAAGTAACTGAGATCCTCTGAAATGCACTCGAGTGAGTGATACAAGCTCTTCTGCAATCCTTTTAATTGAGAATGGAACTTCTGCCATGGTATTTGGACATTCGCTGGTATGTAGTCTGTGAGCAAGTACTTCATCATCTCAGAATGTCCCATATCGTTTGAAAAAACAGTTACAACGGACAAGAACTTCAGCAGTCTACAGCCAACATCTACCTCCCCATAGTAAGAGCTGTTCAGGGTGACCTGCTCCTTCTTTGGTTTTTTTTCTGAGGCTCTGAAAGCAGAAATTCCCTTGAGAGCAGTGCTGATGATTTCCACACTTTTTTCAGGTGATGGCTCCTTATCCTCCAGAGTGTCATACATGTTGTAAAACCACCTTTTATAGACTTGTCCTACTGTATCAAGGACAAATGTATCATGTGGCAGCAGAGATTTTGCTTCATCTGCCCACTTTAAAGCTTCTTCAAACCTCAGATTTGTGTAGAGCAGACGAGCAAGCTGTTGTGCCACGAATGCATCTTTTCCCAGTGACGTGAAGGCAGCCGTCATGAGATCGACAGCTTTCTGAACACCGTCTTTTTCAGTGCTAATATGCTCGATTAGAGGGGAAAAATTTGTATCCACAGCGTCTCCTCTACTGACCTTGTTTCGTCTGATCAAAAGTGCCCTGATGAATGACAGAAATTTCTCTCTGCCAAACTTGTGATGGATGAGCACTTTGTCATTAATGAGGTCCATTGCAATGTCCCCTTGAGACAAATTCTGAGACAGCTGAATCAGAATTTCCTTCGCCACCAGTGTGTGTATAATTCGGATTGATGAGATGTTTGTGGAACAATCTCTGAGGTGAATGAAAACAAGCTTAGCCTCGTCGCTGAGATGATCCACAAAGGCGAGGTAGCGTATTCTATCCAAATGCATGCCTATACCAAGGGCCACCTCACAGTGGGACACAGAGATGTAGGAATCGTGAATGTAACAGTTCAGGAGTGCCACGAATCGGATGAGACGAGTAGTAGGCGAAGAATGATCAATGTTGTGCAAAATGTTTTTGACAAAGTTCTCAATGTAGTCGGGATGAAACCCTTCGCTCATCAACACGCATGTGAGGATGAACTCTGGTTCAAATTCCAGCTTCAGTTGCTCAAGCTTTTTGGAGAATAGCACTTTCTCTGTATTTGTCAGTTTGTGTGTGACCGCTACTGTTTGAGATGACGATGCCTTGCACATTCTTTCTGGATCATGTGACCGTTTGCAGATGAGCAGGATGAAGCATAACACAGAGGGGTTTATCTTTTTGGTGGTGATGGCATGGCCGAGCTCCCGTCTCAAGTTTGCTATGTAATCTGCATTGCAGTCCTCCAACAGCAACAGCACTGGGAGGCAGTTGTTTTGGTCTTTCTCGTGAAGCTCTCGCAGGCGAACCGCATGCTCGCATACAGTTGTGTTTTCATGGGACTGCCTTACAACTGCACATCGCAACTTCGACTTCCAGCTCCAAAGGAGTTGGCGAGCCACTGTAGATCCACCACTGCCGGGATGATGATATACATTTATGCTCTCTATGGATCGAATGGCAGTGCTCCTGTTCACCAAG
The DNA here is from genome assembly GCA_027122575.1 of Merluccius polylepis. Classification (NCBI taxonomy): domain Eukaryota; kingdom Metazoa; phylum Chordata; class Actinopteri; order Gadiformes; family Merlucciidae; genus Merluccius; species Merluccius polylepis. The sequence continues at coordinate 14,057,449 of JAOPJH010000035.1, forward strand.
CTCTCCATGATTTTGTTCACCTCTTTGTAGGCATCTCGTTGTATAATTTCCCCAAACTGTTGTATGTCAGCAAGCCAGAAATGTAGCCAATCAATCTTCCCTCCTCTGTAGAAGTGCTGTTCAATGTGATGCAATTCATTCTTGTCCATGATTTCCAGGTTTCTGTCATCACATTGGTCAACACACACGATTTCCAAAGAGTGTATCAGATCCTCTTCAACTGATTTTAAAAAGCACAGACCTCCACTTAACACAGGTAATGTCTTGGCTGGCCGATTCTTTAACACCTGAATACTTTGAACTGTGGCATCAACGTGACTTAAGGGCATGTCAACGATACTGATCTCATTGAGAGTAGCCATGTTACAAGATACCTGAGCAAGATTTGACCATTTTTTGTAGTTCTCCTTTGACTCAGATATGACTGCTATATCATCATGGCCATTCATTTCTGCATAGAACTCATGGAAAACCTCAACAAGTGGTTGCTCAACATCAGACATGAGCAGGAAAACCACTAAAAATGAATGCTTAGGAAGAATGTCATTGCATATGACTGATACAACCTTTTTCATTTTCTTTTTTCTAGTTTTGATCCAGGTTTTTTCGTTGCAACTTTGCTCTCCACCAGGAAAGTCTTTTCGTCCATTGCAGAAAATCCAGCTTGTTCTGTCAAAAAGCTTCAAGTGCTTGATGAAGTCAGCGGTGCTTGATTCCGCAGCGTTGTCATAGTCATGCATGAAGTGAAGGCTTGCAGCGTGGTGTTCTTTATATTTACCACACAGACCGGACGTCTTTGAATCGGGATCAAAATCAAAGACACAGAACGGGTTCATGTGAATCAAAAAGCTGATACTGTCAAGATGTTCGGGGAGAAGTTTGTTTGCGACAATGATGTAAAACAGTGAGTTGTCCATGTTCTTTGTCCCGCATGTGAGAAGGATGGAAAGTTTTCTCTGTTGATCTTCTCTGTGTTTGACAGGAGTTTGACTGCAAGTGCTTTCTGCCTCCGTTCGCTGTGCATCCTTGTCTTTCAGTCCTTGAATGAACAGAATGAGTTCGGTTTTTTGTATTTGTGGTGTGTTAGCACCTACTCTGCAATACGGGACTTTATCTTCCAGTATCACTTTGTCCTTTTTTTCACTGAACTTTGGAATACCTACACTGTAAAGCTTATCTTTGACAGTGCTGGATTTTGGTACAATGTCATATTCAATGACACAAGTGTAGTTAACAGAGTCCTTGTCGACCACCTCAACAAATTTGGGATTGCGTATGCATGCCCTGGCATCACTTTGTTGATCCAAACCATCGAAACATCGTTCAATATAGTCTAATGCATCCACATAGTCCTCCTTTTCAACTGGAACCCCAGTGATTTCCCCATGCTGGTGACGGCCTTTCACTTTGTCCATGACCCCAAAGTGAATTGTTCCATTTGTTCGCATGTTCATGCATGCACATGCAAATCGCAGTACCTCACTGGCTACTTTAGCTTTGAGTTTCTTTGGCTCCAGCTTGTGTGCTGTTTCCAGGGACTTGTATTCGTGGCAAGGCGCTATCATGTTTTCAATCCCAGTTTCGGGAGGTAACACACTGTGCTTGATATATTTGAAGTCTTGGTCCTGCTCATCAAATTTACGGTAGTTGGAGAGAGGTGAAGATGACCCTGTTGAGACTGTGTCATTATCCTGCGGAGGAGTATCATCGTCATGAGACCCTGGACTAGCGGGCTGAGGATTTGGTTTTGGTTCTGCTTTGGATCTGGATGATGAAACATCTGTTGAGTCTTTGTCGACTTTACTTTCACTACATTCACTAATACTACTACTACTACTACTACTACTGTTGGTCTGCAGGTCTGCATTTGGTTTTGACTTTAAAAGTTCATCTCTCTTATGCAGCAGGTATTCTATTTGGCCACCTTTCATTCCAATTGTGTTGCTTAAGTAATCTTTCTGTAGACACATGATGACTGGTCCTGTGACCTCCTCCTCTTCCAGTTTCTGTATGTACTTTTCTTTAATGTCAATGGACTTTAGCCAGCAGCTCACATGAGATTCCATCCATTGCCGATAGGGCAGTGATGGCCAGTCTGTAAAAGAAAATGCTAAATATTACATGCTGTGCCTCCTAGCCTAAATCACATCTTTAAGTTTATACTGTTGCAAGCAGTGTTTCCCCCTAGGATCAGCACGTGTGCTCCATGCCACTGTAAAGTATTACCGTGCGCATTGCCGCGTGACTGCTTACACACACGCGTCTGGCGCATATACTGCAATTGAAATGGCGTTATACAAACACCTTCATTGGAGTAAAAACATGCTTTTTTCAAACGTTTGAATTGTTTCTGAAATTATTATAAATACACTGGGCAGAACTGCACACAACCCCCACCCACCACTATCACCAGCCAGCAAAAGTTGTCTCTTTTCCCCGCCTCTCACTGCAGTGCAGTGACTGCGACAGCCACGGTGCTCATAGGAGGCGCTATATCGAACATGGCCTACTAAGCGCTGAAGAACGCACGTTCAGAACGTCGGTACTAGAAGCAGCATAGCGGCACTGCTGAATTCATAGAGGGGAAACACTGGTCATGATTAATAGGTAAGAGTTAATATATATGCATCTGAATTAATCCAACATACATTTCATAATGTAACATTTGTAACATTCATAATGAATCTGCTAGCATATAGTGGTTTTTTCCCAGTTGAAATACACTCACAGCAAAATACAAAGACAAATTCAGAATTTATGTAGTCATTCTACATTAGTTTTCGAGGAAGAAAATATATAATAATATAAAATAAATCAATAATCAGAATCTTAATCAGAATCATCAATCAAGTATATAGACTTTATGTACATTGTTTTGCTTAACTGCTATTAATCAACAGGCTATGACAAAAAAGTATTATATTTCCCATTGTATTATGTCCCACAGGACTGACTATATTATATCTTTCATTCCCTGTGTTATCTGAATTTTGTATGACACTGAATTTATAATGTTATATGGTACGCCTTACTCACCCATTCCTAGTGAACTGGAGTCCATTGCGTGTTCCTAGCACAGAAAATGACACACACCCCAATTATATCACACGCATGTACATGCAAGCAAACACACACATTTATTAAAGTCAACTGCTATTAACTGAAACGGTGACATACCTGGCAGAAGACTCTGGATTTGGTGATCAATGCTCCATCTTCAGCCTTCTCTTATTGGGGGCACATGAACTGAAATGGTTTACAAGTGCAATATGTGAACACAGCTTAAATGAAACACAGCTTCACTTAACCAATGTCTGAATGTGCTTAGACATGAAACTGGACCTGGACTTGATTTTGATACATGACATGACCTACATGGCATTCTTTCTCAGTGTGTCCTTTTATACTAAACACTAGTGGGATTATATTGTAGGCCAGTCAAGTAGGCCTACAACATGTCAAAAGTGTGGGGGGAAAATCGTATTAAACATGGGCATTAGTTGGGTTGTTTATGCTGTCCGAAGTACCACGGCTATGGGTTGTAGCCAGATCGGTGCTCATGGTTGTAACCGGTTACAACCCTGGTTACAAGTCCTACATTTATGTATTGCTTTGGAATTGACACTTAATGCCCCCTCAGGCCTGCATGTCTCTGACATCCACTAGGCCAGGAGATGAGTGTGGGGCTCGCTGCATGCTGCCAAACTGATCAAAGTAAGTCGCTATTGGCATTTGGCAATAGGAGCTAAATAAAACAAATTACACTTACACAATATTCAGGGTATCTGTGACCTTAGAAATGGACACAAACAGTCAAGTTTCAGACAATGTTTTATATATGCTCAACGTAGGCCTATAGGCCGAGGACTATTTTATTTTCGTAGGTCTTAGAGTTTGGTTGTTCGTAACTGCCCCCCCCCCCAAAAAAAAGAATAAATAAATAAAGTACTCAATAAATAATGAAAGAAAAATTATACAGAGATAAATGTAAAAATAAAAGCCTCAATGATTAAATACAAGTAGAATTTAATTTGAAAATAAATAAATATACACAGAAATAGATAAATAAATTAATACAATTTATTTATGTATTCATTTATTTTCATATTTAATCATTAATGTATTATTTTCTATATATATTTATTTCTGTTGGTATTTATTTTCCTATTCATTTATTTCCGTATTTATTAATTCCGGTATTTCTACATCCATATGTTAATGAGGGGCGTGTCTTGAACACTCAGGCATTAGCAATCAAACCCACAGGAGAAAAGGCACAGACCCTCCTCTCCCTCTAGCAGCAGAAGAAGATACCAAAAATGGCTGCCTGACGTTCAGTTTCAGAGCTCCTTCGAGAGGCGGCTGATCTTCTTGATGAACTAGAACAACGTTCTAGTTCATCAGGAGGGGGCATGGTTAGCGCTGTCTGGGGAGAACGAGGAGGGGGCGTGGTTAGCGGTGTCTGAGGGGAGAGCGAGGAGGAGGCATGGTTAGTGCTGTCTGGGGGGAGAGTGAGGAGCGAGGAGGGGCATGGCTGACCTGTGAGAACACAGGTGAGTTACGGGACAGGGACTCTACACAGTTCATCTAGTCAGTTCATTCAGTTCAGAACGCTGAGCCACTTAATCCAAGTTTCTGGAAAACTTTAGGGTCAATCAAGGGCGTCAGTTTGGTTTTAGAAGTGGTGGGGAGGGACCTGGAGCGGGCTGGGAACAAAATTTGCGATTGTTGACGGGGGCGGGCGTAAATAAAGTGGGTACGAAATGAATCTCGACGAAAACTGGTGGGTACTCGTCCCCAGCGTCCCCAGCGTAACTGACGCCTATGGGGTCAATCTCCATGTCTGTAGTTTCGGGTAATTTATCAAATGTGCAATCTGTGCCTCCACTCTAAACTGCATGTAGTCTGGACCAGCATGTCCAGCTATGTGTAATCTGGACCAACATGTCCAGCTATGTGTAGTCTGGACCAGGATGTCCAGCTATGTGTAGTCTGGACCAGGATGTCCAGCTATGTGTAGTCTGGACCAGCATGTCCAGCTATGTGTAGTCTAGACCAGCATGTCCAGCTATGTGTAGTCTGGACCAGCACGTCCAGCTATGTCAGCCAACAGCCATGGTTCGCCAGTGCACATCCATTTGCGCTACTTGTTGTGATTTCCGGCAGACTGTGCAAGCGCATTGCCGGAGCGAGGCAAGTGCTTCTTCTTCTTTAATGTTTATTGGCGGTTGGCAAACAACAAATTGGTGCATTACTGCCACCAACTGGTATGGAGTGTGGCTCACAATGTCTATTTACCAAAATCAAAAAATAATATATATTTTTTTAAATAAAGAAACTAAACTTTCCACCTGTATTGCTGCTGTTGGGGTTGTTTTAAATGCACCTGTGCATAATCTCAAAGCCTGATACTGAATATTATCTAACTTTTTAAGAGATGTGCTTGCTGCCGAACCATACACCACACAACCATAGTCTTATATTGATCCACTATATATGGCCTTCAATGCATTTCAATCTACACCCCAGTCCCTTCCCACTAAACACTTCATTATATTTATCACTTTCTTACATTTATCTACTATTTTCTGAATATGTACAGCCCATGTAAGTCTTTCATCAAGCCATATCCCTAAAAATGTAAAATGTTTTACGCTCTCCAAGTCCTGATTATATAATTTCATTTTTTACCTCATTACGATTATTTTTCTTGTAAAGCACATTGTCTTAGTCTTATCAACTGAAAATGTAAAACTTGAATATGAAATGACCATTCTTCTACTTTCATAATAGCCCCCATGCAGTTTCTTAACAATAAATTCCAAATTTCTTCCCTTTTTCCAAATTTTGCCATCATCTGCGAAAACCCCATCCCATTCTCCATTTCCACAAATACATCATTTATCATTATGGAGAATAATAACAGCTTACTATGCTTCCTTGAGGTGTTCCATTTTCAACAACAGATGTTTTATCATTATGTAACAAATCTGATCCTTTCATGGTGCTGACATTTTGGTTTTCTTGAGGGAGTGGTTCATTTGTCTTTGTAAATGGCTTGTTTAGTAGGTTATTGAGGTCTTCCTCATGTTGTAAATTACAACATGAGGAAGACCTCAATAACCTAGATATTACAACTTGTAATATCTCTTAATTCTCTGCTTTTGTATTTTCCCTTCCTTTTTTCCCTTCTTCACTAATATTGTCCAAACTGTGAATTATAAAAGTTTTTGCCAACATTTCTGCTTTTTCCTTTTCTCTCACTGCTGTTGTTTCACCATCATTTAAGACTGGATACCCATATTCTCATTTAATCCTATTCATGCTTTGTATCATTCTCCAAACTTTATCAATTATCGTCTCCCCTCCCTAAAAAATGTCCTCCAAAAGTCCTTCTTTGGGTTTTCAACAATTCTCCTTACATTTACTTGCACCCTTTTATATTCAATAGGATTCTGAAAACAGATTTCTTTTTAACATTTTAAAAGCTTTATTTCAAGACTTAATTGCTTTATCACATTCCTTGTCCACCATGGTACAATCTTCTTTTTGTGCTTACCTCCCTTCTTCTTAATAGACTGCTTTGCCGCCTCCATAATAGATATTAATTAATATCATTTTTTTCCACTTCCTGATCACTAATAAACCTACATTTTCCCCAATCAGCACTACTGAAAGACCATTTTTGTAATCCTCCTGTATCATATTCCTCTAAACTCAATCATACTTCAGTTACTATAGGATAGTGATCATTTCCTACAGTCGTTTCTCTGACTACTTCCCATGAACAAACACCTGCCAATGAATCTAACACTAGTGTAAGATCTATGGCCGATGGTGTGCCTGTTCTGATATTAATTATTGTACCACTTCATTCAGGTACACTTTTACTCTCCATTAACTTTTCAATCACCAATCCATTGACATCATTACAATTACCCCGTTACGTGCTATGGGCATTAACATCTCCACAACATATCACTTTCCCCCCTAAATGTACAGCAAGTTCATCCATTGTCTCTATTGAAAGCCTATTACATGGATTGTAAAAGTTAGCAATTTTGAAATTACCTTCTCTTATCCAAATTTCAATAATTAAATATTCCAACTCTGTTCCTTTTCCCAAAACTCTGTATTGTATTCCTTGCTTTAAAAATATTATACACCCTCCTCCACGATCTCCTCGTATACCATCATATCCTTTAATAACTAAGTCTAATGCTGGTTTAAGCCAGGTTTCTTGAACACATGATTTCTAGTTTATTTTTTAGATCTTGAATGAAACTCTTGGCCATTCGCTATTAAACTCCTTGCATTTAATTGTAGAATAATCAGACAAATAAATAATCAGATTTCCCCTGGGTCTCCCAACTTCCCATCTGCTTCACATGTTTTATTGATCTGTTCCCATGATATATATTTAATACCCCAAAGGTTCTCAGCTCCTTTCACAAATATTCTATTTTTCCGTCTTGTTTTTGGCTTGATCGGCCCATAAGCAATGAACAAAGTCAGTGCTGTTATGTTCCTCTGTTTGCTCATCTCTCATCTCTGGTCTCAAAGATTGATTAGCTTCAGCAGTGGCATCCCTTCCCTTGTGTCCTTGCACCCTCTTCACCTCCCCTGCATAGCTGACGTTGTTAACTGCTTTCACTTGCTCAATTTCCACTGCCCTCTTTCTGGCTTCACGACCACCACTGTTACAACACTTCTCCTGCACATCATCTCCACGGTCTCCAACTCTATGCTCACCTCCACAGTCGGGACACCTCTGCTCCCCTCTGCTGTATGCCCTTATCTCTGGCAATTGTAACAGAACAGAAATATATAGAACACTATGTGTTCTATATATATCTATGGTCGCAACCCACTTCATGCCAACCGCCAAGTCCCAAATCCTAAAAAAACTCCTTTCGTCAAAATCCTGCTCGCGAGACAAGTAGGCCTACAGTCGATCTATGGGCTCTCATATCGATTAACCAGTGGGAGCATAGACATAATATACGTAGACGCCTCATGACGTGCTGGAACGTAATCCAGCGTCACCGCCATATTGGTTGGGTCTCCTCACTCTAGTCTAGCATAGGAGTCAACGGGAGAGCAAGCTATGCCAGTATTTTGTGCAGTTTACGGCGCAGTATTGACACCAGATCGCGTGGGATTACCTTTTACAAGTAAGATTGAACAATAATTCTTCTTTAAAAAAAAAAAATGTTTAATGAATTAATTCGTCCTGTATCATAACTAAATCTCTGCCGTTTGTAACAAACCAAACCGTGTGAAAATCCGGTAAAGATTCGGGGAGTTATGCTTATTATTGTAGTTGGGGATACACCTTTCTTCCGAACCCCCCCCCCCCCCCCCGCCGCCCGCGGGCCGGGGGGCGGCACATAGCAACACTACTCCGACTATGCAAAGCCTCCTACCTGACTGGGTTGCTAGTGCTCCGGTTTAAGTGATCACTATTCAGGCGAGGGCTCCAGGTATTACCGCTATTATGTTTTGGAGGAGCTTCTTGGAAGTAGACCTTGCAGGCAATTCGGAAATCACCGCTAGAGACGAGAGGTGAAATGTAAAACCTGAATGGGAATTGGCAAAGCCACTGGTAATTCACATTCTTTTACATGGCTTTTGTTTACGTTAAGCATGTAATTAACACCCCCAAACAAGTTTATTCACCTGCTGTAATTGTGTGTTTATCCGTCGACTTGCTAAATGCTCCTCGCTTTTAACGCGGAACAGCAGGGGACAACAAAACTGTGAATGCCGAGCAAGCATTTAGTGTCCGTTTTCTTACAGCAGAGAACCTCTAGACAAGACAAACAGAGGTTTAAACACCAACAGATCCAATAGGGCTATATGTCCTTAACATCGGACAGGCACCTAAAATACGAAATTGGATGATGGCGCAGTTTATTTATGGATGGCATTATATTAATGGATAACGTTCTAGCGTAATTATTTACTGCATCACTAATGCGTAATGTCTTCTAATCGGAGCAAATAAACAAAGCGCACTACGTCACGAGAGGGGGGACGAGATGGAGGAATTAAAGAGGTGTTGACGGGGAAGGGAAAGAGGAGAAAGACAAAAAAAGGAGTAAGAGAGGGGAAAGGGACTTGTTTTATTTTTGCTCTCGTTGACCCCGGGTTGTCAGAGGCTGGCCAGAAAAGGCTGCACTGAACAGGGCAATAAACCCCTCCCTGATAAACCCTGCGAGGTCCATGTGTCTTGTTCCAACCGAGATTTGAAGCCAACTATCCGCGGAGGCGAACTGTTGGAGCAATAACGAACGGGTGCGTTACGACAATTAGTTGGCGTTACTTGTTACCTCATTAATATCCTGTTCTTACGAAGGCTGCATTTAATGCATTGCATGTGTTGTTATCTAAAGATGCGCCCTCTCGTATTATGATGTTGCCATTTTAATACGATTGTTCTTTTGTTTTTTTCTACACACTTGCATCTTGTGTCTATTTTATTGTATTTCGGCCTTTACTGTTACTGCTTAATGCTTTTTCTCTGTGCTGTCTCGCCTGATTCTTGATTTATTTGTATCTTTATTTCCTGCAGAGCTGCAAACACGAACCCGGCGACTGCCGGCGTCTGGACGCGGAGCGAGGCGCGCTGATTCCCGTGCAGCCGTCCGTTCGTCTGAGACCAGATTGGGATGTAAACCCTAGCGCCGCCGCTCTCGTAAGTTTTATTCAGCTTTGACAACTCCGTTTCCATCACACGTGTAGCTGGTCTCATACTAAACAGCAGCAGAATAATAAATATTAAAGCGTCGTTATTTCCGACCAACTACAGAAAAAATCTTGATACGATAGCCTACGCATGTTTTTTTTAATATAAAAGCGTCGATAAGGTTTAAATCTATATTTTCATGTTTGCATATACAAATGATATGCATATGCATGAATGATGCATATGAAATCTCGGCCATATGTATCATGAATCTATTTTGAATGCACCGGCTTTCCAGTTATAGCGAGGCAGGGCGTCCTGGGAGAGCTGCTGGGCCGGGACCTAAATCTCGTCCAGCCTGAGCTTCTCTTAAAGCGGTACGGAGCACCAATACCTTATAGCCAGCAGATAATAGCATGAACTGGTGTATGTTTTATTCTATGTATTGCTTAT
>JAOPJH010000035.1:14329196-14344347 GCA_027122575.1 Merluccius polylepis
GTGGTCTTCATAAATTACTCGACAAATACAAAAATTACTCGCATTTGGCGAGTAAAACAGCTTAATTTCAACCCCTGCTAGTTAGCCCTAGACAGGAACCAGTCATTTCCGCCTACTACCCCTTCTGGGGCTTAGGCCGCCAACAAGAGTTCTCCAAGCATCTCGGACCTGAGCCAGCATCTCAAGCTGTCCCCAAGTGTAGCCCATTTTCTTGGCATCCGCCTCCCAGCCTCTGTGCCAGGTGTTTCGTCGTCGACCACGAAACACCTGGTCAACAGGAAGCAGTGCTCAGTAGTAAATTACTACAGTATTTGGAATACTGACCATTTCTAGTGGTATGATATGATAAGGGAAGCCAGCTCTTTTAAACAAAGACTGGATTTGTGCCATTGTCTTTTGCCTCTCCTCCAAAGACTGGCCGAGCACACAGCCCTCTGGGAAAGGAAGACAGAACCACAATTACAGATACAATACACAACAAATACACTTGTACACAATTTCATCATGACAATTAATATGAACAAATCAATAAAACTAAATTACCATCAATGTACACAATTCCAGGCTTGAATCTCAACTTCTTGTGTGCTTTTTGACTCAGACCCTGCGGAAATAACAAAAAGGAAAACAAACTTAATAGTAAAAGCATATTGAAGTCACTTTTAGTTGGTGACGCAAGTGACGCAATAAGAATCAATCAACATATGACCTGAAATGAGAGTTTAATATAAACAAAAGTGGACAAACATGAACATGTCATGTGATTATACCTGCTGAACTTGATTGAGCATTGCACATGACGAGGAGCCGCCAGACACAGCCAGAAGCACCTGGAAAATAAAGGTTTTAAAATGTAAAGACATTGGAATGAAACTGCACCGCCGAAGGGTAGCATATTGTCAGAGTAAAATATGTAACAAGTAAAAATGAGGACAATAAACTGTCAAAATCAACTGTTAAATATAGACATGGGACCATCAGTCTATTTAGCAAATAAAAACTAGCTCCTTTCAAAGATAATGGGACGTTAGTGGAGAGAAGATATCAGAATGTTCACTAAGTCTGGACATTCCTAATAGGTTATTGGATTATTTTACAAAATGAGTACATATATGAGTCCAAATAACCAGAATATAAACAATGGGCATCAAAACAAAAACATTAGGCATGAGACCCCACGTTCCCCCACGTTCTCATGATACAGCAATTTTTTGTTGTACCATGTTCAGTGTTTCCCCACAGCTGTCTATAGGTGAGGCGCTGTGCCTCCGCTAAATGACTGACCACCTCTGCAAACAAATCACTTTTCACAATATGATGATGACAACCACTTGGGGCGCCCTTCAGCTTAACAGAAGGGATAGTTCATTTTTTTTTAAAGTGGGGTTGTATGAGGTACTTATCTAGAGTCAGTGCATTATCTATAGTAGAAAGCAGTCGGCGCGCCCCCAGTTTGGAGAAGCAGACAGCTGTACCAGCCCAGACGCTAAGCAATGTACTGCTGTGAACGGGGTGAGCAGCGAAACTTATTTTAATAGCCTAAAAAAAGGCCCACCTAAAAAAAAAAATCAATCAGTTGAAGTGTACGCTATATTAAGAATATTCTCATCGCTTTACCTTGCTGTCAGATAGCCCTTTCCTTTGGCACTACATTTTCTCAACCGTAGAACTTCCGTATTCCTATGCATAAGCACAACTGTGCCACGTACTGTACTACGCCACCTGCAGATCAGCTGTTTGGGTAAGAAAGTGCAAGGTAATGGCTGCGGCCCATGGGAAGAGCTGTCTGTTTCTCCAAACTGGGGGCACGCAGCCTGCCTTCTACTGACTCTATTTAAGTACCTCATACAACCCCACTTCAAAAAATCCAAACTATCCCTTTAATGACCAAACGACCAAGGACGGTGGAATTTGGATACAGTACAGCATGTTAGCACAGTTCTGCTCAACATTAAAGACATATGACAGACTGTGACGGGACGCATAGCTACCGTCACGGTAGCGATACGCTACCCAGGACTTTATTAAGAGACTGAGTGTAAATGTTGCCTGTGTGTTTGTCTATGTATTCCGGTATCTTCATACTGTTTTCAAATCATTTATCAACCATGTCATTTATCATTCGCGCTACGGCAGTTTATTACAATCTTGCAAGTACCATCATTACAACTTTCTGTTTAATACCATTTACCATTAACGTCACCTGTTCTTTTGCAATAACCACTCAAACAAGTATGTCGTTGTTAAATTCCATGTCCGTTTATTTAGTTTAGTTACATGTTAACACAGCGTAATGTTCGTCTTACCAGCGTCTCGTCTTGTGTGTATTAGGGATTGTGTGCCGCGTCAACGCGGTTTAAATTGACGTCACGACTTCCGGGTAAACCGGAAGTGACCCCGTGTTATCGTAATTATTTTTATTGCTGTTTTTATATATTTTGGCTATGCCAAAATAGGAGCAATAGTACACTGTTTACGTGCTTAAAGGTTTTCTAGTTTATAGAGGGAGAATGGCAGCTGTTTAAAGCTGTTAGGTAATTTAACTGGTTAACACCCCTATCTCACGTGTATATTGGTATGCGCCAATTAGTAGGGGAGGGGTTATGCCTATTTAAGCTGACGCTTGTCAGTTGTTCGGGAGAGCTGATGGTGGAAGGACGTATGTCTGATTAGTGCTCTCCTAAAGTGCCTTGTTTAAAGGTTATATTGAAGTTCTGCTGTAGAATATTTTTGTGACTCTCAAGTCCATTTATTTTTTTTGTTTATGCAACTGCATATTCTTTTTGTTCATTTTTGGTTTTATTTTTATTGCCTTATGGGCCTTAATTTGGGAAAATAAACGATCCCATCATTTTCCTTACTTCTCGTCTGCTCATGAGTGTTTACCACCTAGTTCAAGTCGCTCGAACACATCTACCCATGACAATTTGGTGGCAGCGGTTTCCGGGTACCAGTAGTCACGAGCGGCACTCAGTGAGCGAAGATGGAGGATAGAGACAGAGGTACGGCACCCCCCTAGAGATGGCCCAGCAACGGCCCTCCCACTCCTGTGGTAGAAGACCAGACAGATCGCCTAGAGAGGATCGTGAATGCTGTGGTCGAGAATCAGAGGCATCAACATGACCAGGCGGAGGCGGAGTCCCGTCGTCAGGACCAAAGGTGGAAAGCCATGGAGCATCAGTTCCAGCAGCTTCAGAGGTTGGCGAGAGAGCCGGCGACGACGCAGGCAACAGGGCAGAAACTTGCCGATCTACAGCACGTGCACCCGCCCAGCTCCCGCCCTTCTACAGCCTCGGATCCACTCTCCAACATGCCCTTTTTGGATATACCAACTCCTCACCCACGTCCAGGGCAGCAAGCAGCACCCGGGATGCACAGCTCACTCAACTCCACTTCTCTTGGCCTTGCCTCCTCTCCAAACCTCCATAGGGGCTGGAGACCCCCTAAGATGGCTCTTTTTGAAGAGCATGAAGATATTGAACATTACCTGACCACCTTCGAAAGACTTGCAACAGCGTGTCAGTGGCCCCTGGAGACTTGGGTATTGTACCTCGTGCCCTTGTTGAAAGGAAAAGCCAGAACTGCCTATGTGGCAATGACTTTTGAGGACAGCCAGGATTACGTAAGAGTAAAGCAAGCCATTTTGGATAAGTTCAACATTAAAGCAGAGACTTACCGCCAACGTTTCTGTTCAAAGTCCATTCTGGAGGATGAGACGGCAAAAGAGTTGCAGGCTCGGCTGAAGGACTTGTTCACGAAATGGATTGTTCCTGAGACACTGACCAAGGACCAGATTTGCGACCAGATGGTGCTGGAACAGTTCCTGGGCATGCTGAACACCGACCTACAGGTGTGGGTGAGAGAACACACCCCTCGCTCATCAGCTGAAGCAGCAGACCTGGTGGAAACGTTTGTGACCGCCAGGCCTTCCAGAAGGAAGTACTTCCTGGGTCCACCACAACATGACTGGAGAAGACCAAACCAAGCCACCCAGCAAGAACCAGAAAAGACATCTACTGGTAAGTCTGCAGGTGATAGTGGTTGTGTGGTTAAGCCCTCCTACAGCCCCAATAGCCCCAGTGTTAGCTACACTTCAGCTAGAACACCTAGAGGCATTATTTGTCATAGTCGTGGTCAACAAGGTCACATTAGGCCCAATTGTACAGCAAAGAAAGTCAGATTCTAGACTGTGTTACCTACCAGGCCCTAGCAAGCACACACATGGTACTTCCTCTGACGTGATTGTCCCAGTGAAAGTGAAGGGAAAGACTCTGCAAGCTTTGGTTGATTCAGGAAGCAGTCAATCTTTTATCCTCAAGTCTTGTTTAAAGTGCGACTTCCAACCCCGGGGCAAAATTAAGGTCCGCTGTGTCCATGGCGACGAGTCTGAGCACCAGACCAGCGAGGTTCTCTTTGAGATTAGAGGCCAAAAGTATCTGTTAACCGTGGGGGTTTTAGATAAATGTCCATACCCCGTGATTCTAGGCCAGGATGTGCCAGTTCTTATTGAGCTACTTCAGACTGTTAACACAGTGAACGCATGTGTGACAACTAGAGCTCAGGCGAGAGAGAAACCAAATGATTTGTGGTCGGAGTTACCATATGACGGTTGCCATGGTGGCAAAGTGAAGAAGTCCAAGGCAGAGAGACGCAGAGAGAAAGTGACAGGTACCGCAGTGCAGGAAAGTATGCCCTCCCCACCACTAGAAGACAATGAAGTGTTAGTGGAAGATTTTGCAAGGCTACAACTAGAGGACCCTACACTTAGTTCCTGCTTCTCCGCTGTCAAAAACCCAGATGAGGCTAGGGAAGCAATGGAAGAGGGTAATACATGTTTTGTCAGGAATAATGAGAAGCTTTTCAGAGTGACTGTAGACACCGAGCAGTTGGTAGTTCCTGAAGTTCTCCGGGCCAAAGTTCTACATCTTGGTCATAGTATTCCTTGGGCAGGCCATCTAGGCAAGGAAAAGACAGAGAACAGGATCCTGAAACGATTTTACTGGCCAGGGTTCCATAAGGACATTGCTGAATACTGCAGGTCTTGTCCAGAATGCCAACTGTGTGCTCGCTCCAAGAGAGGGTTAAAAGTTCCCCTGATTAGCCTTCCCATTATTGACGTTCCATTCAGTCGCATTGCCATGGATGTGGTAGGTCCCCTGGAGAGAAGTAGGGCAGGCCACCGCTACATTCTAGTCATTTGCGACTATGCAACACGGTACCCAGAGGCATTCCCCCTCAGAAACACCAAAGCTAGACAAGTTGCCAACTGTTTAATCCAGCTTTTTTCCCGGGTGGGGGTCCCGAAGGAAATCCTAACAGATCAGGGTAGTAACTTTACCAGCAAGTCACTGAGACAGGTATACTCCCTGTTAGGAATCCGGGGCATCAAAACCACACCCTATCACCCGCAGACTGACGGCTTAGTTGAGAGGTTTAATCAGACCTTGAAGTCGATGCTGCGGAAGTTTGTGTCTGAGTCAGGAACTAACTGGGATCAGTGGCTCCCATATCTGCTATTCTCCTACAGAGAAGTACCGCAGGCATCCACCGGGTTCTCCCCCTTCAAGCTCCTGTATGGACGGGAGGTGAGAGGCCCGCTTGACATTCTCCGCGAGAGCTGGGAGGGGGACGCCTCTCATCAGCCAACCAACCTGGCGGGCTATGTCATTAAGATGCGGGAGAAGCTGGACCAGCTGAGCTCCATGGCCCACGAACAACTGGCCCAGACTTTCCATGTCAATCTACTGAAAGAATGGAGAGACCGACCATCGTCTGACATCCAAGACCAATTGTGGGCGCGGACCGTGGAAGAGGAAGAGGAGCCATCAGAGCAGTACTTTCCTACTACAGGCAGTGAATCAACCTACCCCTCCGTCACCCATCTGACACCTGAACAGCAGGAGGACCTGCTGAACATCATCCCCCGAGGCCTGTTCAGAGACCTGCCAGGACGAACCGATGTCATTACCCATGACATCCGACTGACAGCTCCAGGTCCCATCCGGCAGACCAACACCAGGGTTCCGGCGCGACTGATCCCCGCGCTGAAACAGGAAGTGAAGGCGATGCTGGAAATGGGGGTGATCGAGCCGTCCCACAGCGAGTGGTGCAGTCCCGTGGTCCTTGTGCCCAAAAAGGACGGGGAGCTCCGCTTCTGTGTCGACTACTCCAAGCTGAACAACATCTCTGCATTCGACCCGTATCCCATGCCCCGGGTGGACGAGCTGGTGGAGCGTGCTGAGGAAGGGGAGTTCCTCAGCACCCTTGACCTGTGTAAGGGGTACTGGCAGGTACCACTCTCCCCCCAAGCACAGGAGCTGACAGCTTTCAGAGCTCCGTCCGGCCTATTCCAGTTCCGGGTCATGCCTTTTGGCCTGCACGGCGCAGCAGCAAGCTTCCAGCGCATGATGGACCAGGTGCTTAACGGCGCTGAAGAATACGCTGCTGCGTACATTGATGACGTGGTCATCCATAGCAGTTCCTGGGAGGCTCACCTTCAACACCTGAGCGACATCTTCCAGCGGATCCATCGGGCCGGGCTGGTAGCCAACGCCAGCAAATGCCAGCTTGCCCGATCGGAAGTGTGCTACCTGGGCTATGTCCTGGGTGGGGGCACCATTCGTCCTCAGGTCAACAAGGTGGAGGCCATCCACGGCTGCCAGCCACCTACAACCAAAAAGGGGGTGAGATCCTTCTTGGGGCTGGTTGGCTGGTATAGGTGTTTCATCCCCAACTTCTCCAGCCGAGCTGCTTGTTTGACTGACCTCACTCGAAAAACCAGTCCCAACAAGGTGGTCTGGACTCCCGAGTGTGAGGTCGCTTTCCGGGACCTGCAGGAGTGCATGTGCTCTGAGCCGGTGCTGCAGAGCCCTGACTTTTCCTTGCCCTTCACAGTGCAGACGGACGCTTCAGGCCTAGGCCTAGGGGCGGTGTTGCTGCAAGGTGAGGGGGAGAACAAGATGCCCGTACAGTATGTGAGCCGCAAGCTTTTCCCTCGCGAGACTCGATACTCCACCATCGAGAAGGAGGGTCTCGCCATTAAATGGGCCCTCGATACTCTTAAGTACTATTTAGTGGGGAAAGAGTTTGTCCTAGCGACAGACCACAGGCCCTTGCAGTGGCTGCATCGCATGCGGGACTCTAACTCCAGGATTACTCGCTGGCACCTGTCTTTGCAGCCCTACAAATTCACTGTGAAGTACAGGGCTGGTAAAGACAATGTGATTGCGGACTTTCTGTCGCGTCATGAGATGGACGCTCCTTCTTAAGGGGGGGGGGGTGTGTGACGGGACGCATAGCTACCGTCACGGTAGCGATACGCTACCCAGGACTTTATTAAGAGACTGAGTGTAAATGTTGCCTGTGTGTTTGTCTATGTATTCCGGTATCTTCATACTGTTTTCAAATCATTTATCAACCATGTCATTTATCATTCGCGCTACGGCAGTTTATTACAATCTTGCAAGTACCATCATTACAACTTTCTGTTTAATACCATTTACCATTAACGTCACCTGTTCTTTTGCAATAACCACTCAAACAAGTATGTCGTTGTTAAATTCCATGTCCGTTTATTTAGTTTAGTTACATGTTAACACAGCGTAATGTTCGTCTTACCAGCGTCTCGTCTTGTGTGTATTAGGGATTGTGTGCCGCGTCAACGCGGTTTAAATTGACGTCACGACTTCCGGGTAAACCGGAAGTGACCCCGTGTTATCGTAATTATTTTTATTGCTGTTTTTATATATTTTGGCTATGCCAAAATAGGAGCAATAGTACACTGTTTACGTGCTTAAAGGTTTTCTAGTTTATAGAGGGAGAATGGCAGCTGTTTAAAGCTGTTAGGTAATTTAACTGGTTAACACCCCTATCTCACGTGTATATTGGTATGCGCCAATTAGTAGGGGAGGGGTTATGCCTATTTAAGCTGACGCTTGTCAGTTGTTCGGGAGAGCTGATGGTGGAAGGACGTATGTCTGATTAGTGCTCTCCTAAAGTGCCTTGTTTAAAGGTTATATTGAAGTTCTGCTGTAGAATATTTTTGTGACTCTCAAGTCCATTTATTTTTTTTGTTTATGCAACTGCATATTCTTTTTGTTCATTTTTGGTTTTATTTTTATTGCCTTATGGGCCTTAATTTGGGAAAATAAACGATCCCATCATTTTCCTTACTTCTCGTCTGCTCATGAGTGTTTACCACCTAGTTCAAGTCGCTCGAACACATCTACCCATGACAATTTGGTGGCAGCGGTTTCCGGGTACCAGTAGTCACGAGCGGCACTCAGTGAGCGAAGATGGAGGATAGAGACAGAGGTACGGCACCCCCCTAGAGATGGCCCAGCAACGGCCCTCCCACTCCTGTGGTAGAAGACCAGACAGATCGCCTAGAGAGGATCGTGAATGCTGTGGTCGAGAATCAGAGGCATCAACATGACCAGGCGGAGGCGGAGTCCCGTCGTCAGGACCAAAGGTGGAAAGCCATGGAGCATCAGTTCCAGCAGCTTCAGAGGTTGGCGAGAGAGCCGGCGACGACGCAGGCAACAGGGCAGAAACTTGCCGATCTACAGCACGTGCACCCGCCCAGCTCCCGCCCTTCTACAGCCTCGGATCCACTCTCCAACATGCCCTTTTTGGATATACCAACTCCTCACCCACGTCCAGGGCAGCAAGCAGCACCCGGGATGCACAGCTCACTCAACTCCACTTCTCTTGGCCTTGCCTCCTCTCCAAACCTCCATAGGGGCTGGAGACCCCCTAAGATGGCTCTTTTTGAAGAGCATGAAGATATTGAACATTACCTGACCACCTTCGAAAGACTTGCAACAGCGTGTCAGTGGCCCCTGGAGACTTGGGTATTGTACCTCGTGCCCTTGTTGAAAGGAAAAGCCAGAACTGCCTATGTGGCAATGACTTTTGAGGACAGCCAGGATTACGTAAGAGTAAAGCAAGCCATTTTGGATAAGTTCAACATTAAAGCAGAGACTTACCGCCAACGTTTCTGTTCAAAGTCCATTCTGGAGGATGAGACGGCAAAAGAGTTGCAGGCTCGGCTGAAGGACTTGTTCACGAAATGGATTGTTCCTGAGACACTGACCAAGGACCAGATTTGCGACCAGATGGTGCTGGAACAGTTCCTGGGCATGCTGAACACCGACCTACAGGTGTGGGTGAGAGAACACACCCCTCGCTCATCAGCTGAAGCAGCAGACCTGGTGGAAACGTTTGTGACCGCCAGGCCTTCCAGAAGGAAGTACTTCCTGGGTCCACCACAACATGACTGGAGAAGACCAAACCAAGCCACCCAGCAAGAACCAGAAAAGACATCTACTGGTAAGTCTGCAGGTGATAGTGGTTGTGTGGTTAAGCCCTCCTACAGCCCCAATAGCCCCAGTGTTAGCTACACTTCAGCTAGAACACCTAGAGGCATTATTTGTCATAGTCGTGGTCAACAAGGTCACATTAGGCCCAATTGTACAGCAAAGAAAGTCAGATTCTAGACTGTGTTACCTACCAGGCCCTAGCAAGCACACACATGGTACTTCCTCTGACGTGATTGTCCCAGTGAAAGTGAAGGGAAAGACTCTGCAAGCTTTGGTTGATTCAGGAAGCAGTCAATCTTTTATCCTCAAGTCTTGTTTAAAGTGCGACTTCCAACCCCGGGGCAAAATTAAGGTCCGCTGTGTCCATGGCGACGAGTCTGAGCACCAGACCAGCGAGGTTCTCTTTGAGATTAGAGGCCAAAAGTATCTGTTAACCGTGGGGGTTTTAGATAAATGTCCATACCCCGTGATTCTAGGCCAGGATGTGCCAGTTCTTATTGAGCTACTTCAGACTGTTAACACAGTGAACGCATGTGTGACAACTAGAGCTCAGGCGAGAGAGAAACCAAATGATTTGTGGTCGGAGTTACCATATGACGGTTGCCATGGTGGCAAAGTGAAGAAGTCCAAGGCAGAGAGACGCAGAGAGAAAGTGACAGGTACCGCAGTGCAGGAAAGTATGCCCTCCCCACCACTAGAAGACAATGAAGTGTTAGTGGAAGATTTTGCAAGGCTACAACTAGAGGACCCTACACTTAGTTCCTGCTTCTCCGCTGTCAAAAACCCAGATGAGGCTAGGGAAGCAATGGAAGAGGGTAATACATGTTTTGTCAGGAATAATGAGAAGCTTTTCAGAGTGACTGTAGACACCGAGCAGTTGGTAGTTCCTGAAGTTCTCCGGGCCAAAGTTCTACATCTTGGTCATAGTATTCCTTGGGCAGGCCATCTAGGCAAGGAAAAGACAGAGAACAGGATCCTGAAACGATTTTACTGGCCAGGGTTCCATAAGGACATTGCTGAATACTGCAGGTCTTGTCCAGAATGCCAACTGTGTGCTCGCTCCAAGAGAGGGTTAAAAGTTCCCCTGATTAGCCTTCCCATTATTGACGTTCCATTCAGTCGCATTGCCATGGATGTGGTAGGTCCCCTGGAGAGAAGTAGGGCAGGCCACCGCTACATTCTAGTCATTTGCGACTATGCAACACGGTACCCAGAGGCATTCCCCCTCAGAAACACCAAAGCTAGACAAGTTGCCAACTGTTTAATCCAGCTTTTTTCCCGGGTGGGGGTCCCGAAGGAAATCCTAACAGATCAGGGTAGTAACTTTACCAGCAAGTCACTGAGACAGGTATACTCCCTGTTAGGAATCCGGGGCATCAAAACCACACCCTATCACCCGCAGACTGACGGCTTAGTTGAGAGGTTTAATCAGACCTTGAAGTCGATGCTGCGGAAGTTTGTGTCTGAGTCAGGAACTAACTGGGATCAGTGGCTCCCATATCTGCTATTCTCCTACAGAGAAGTACCGCAGGCATCCACCGGGTTCTCCCCCTTCAAGCTCCTGTATGGACGGGAGGTGAGAGGCCCGCTTGACATTCTCCGCGAGAGCTGGGAGGGGGACGCCTCTCATCAGCCAACCAACCTGGCGGGCTATGTCATTAAGATGCGGGAGAAGCTGGACCAGCTGAGCTCCATGGCCCACGAACAACTGGCCCAGACTTTCCATGTCAATCTACTGAAAGAATGGAGAGACCGACCATCGTCTGACATCCAAGACCAATTGTGGGCGCGGACCGTGGAAGAGGAAGAGGAGCCATCAGAGCAGTACTTTCCTACTACAGGCAGTGAATCAACCTACCCCTCCGTCACCCATCTGACACCTGAACAGCAGGAGGACCTGCTGAACATCATCCCCCGAGGCCTGTTCAGAGACCTGCCAGGACGAACCGATGTCATTACCCATGACATCCGACTGACAGCTCCAGGTCCCATCCGGCAGACCAACACCAGGGTTCCGGCGCGACTGATCCCCGCGCTGAAACAGGAAGTGAAGGCGATGCTGGAAATGGGGGTGATCGAGCCGTCCCACAGCGAGTGGTGCAGTCCCGTGGTCCTTGTGCCCAAAAAGGACGGGGAGCTCCGCTTCTGTGTCGACTACTCCAAGCTGAACAACATCTCTGCATTCGACCCGTATCCCATGCCCCGGGTGGACGAGCTGGTGGAGCGTCTGGGGAAGGCTGAGTTCCTCAGCACCCTTCACCTGTGTAAGGGGTACTGGCAGGTACCACTCTCCCCCCAAGCACAGGAGCTGACAGCTTTCAGAGCTCCATCCAGCCTATCCCAGTTCCGGGTCAGGCCTTTTGGCCTGCACGGCGCAGCGACATCTTCCAGCGGATCCATCGGGCCGGGCTGGTAGCCAACGCCAGCAAATGCTTCTCGTCTGCTCCTGAGTGTTTACCACCTAGTTCAAGTCGCTCGAACACATCTACCCATGACACGGACATCAACTTACATTAAATACAACAACTGAAGGCCTGACAATATTTACAAAAAGTGCCCAAAAGGTGCAGTGTGTAGGCATTTAGATGTGAGGTTCCAGATTGCATCCAACTGAATACTACCCCCCCCACCCCCCCAAAACAAGCGGGCGCCATCTTAGGAAAACAGTCATGACCAGTCGAGCGCCGAACTTTCCAGATTGTAGCGTCTAATTTTCTTCTCGCAGCCGGGAAAAGCACAAACACGAACCATTTTATTCTCTTCTCTATGCACACGCACTGTTCGCACTTTGCACACCTTCCACTAGATTGCACACCTTCTCATTCATTGACATCTCATGTGTACGCCTCTTCCGGCTCATTATGTTGCACGGCGTTCGCTCGACTGGTCGTGAAGGTACTGGCTTTCTAAACTTTTTTAATAAACTGTCTGTACACTTACAAAGTTCTCAATGCTTCGTTTTACATGTAGGGACCCTCATTATGCTACCGTGGAAGTGTGGTGCGATTTTGAGCCTTGTTAGTGGTATAGAATTGCGATTTATTTTACATGAATATCTGCCCCCACAGCTAGCATTATAAGCTAATTAGAGGTTTTTGAGAACTTTGGTTACTTTCGACTAGAATGAAAACTGGTCCCAGAGAACGGTCGAACTCGGTGGACATGTGTTATGATCATATGGTCTCATTTTGCACCGGAATTGTCCTTTAACCAAAGAACAAATATGTAGTTTAACCCAACACTCAAATCAAAAAATGATTTAAAAACGGAAAGAAAGAAAGAAAGAGGCAAAAATACATGCTTGGGTGCAAGATGCGGTAGAATAACAAGACTGAATACGCTCTGTGTTTACTGAGAACACAGAGGCGAGCGGTTAGTCTTCTGTTGTTAGAATATTCAGCAGTAGAAACAGCCTTAATACGTGGAGCTTTCTGATACATGGAGGACTCTGCTGAAACATGGAGGCAGCCTGCGTGTGCCATGAGGAAAACAGAGTGATTGTTAAATTAATATTCCTAATTTTACTCACATTTGTTAACACATTAAATGCTAAATTTAATGAAGGCTTTGGACCACTTTTTCGGTTATCTTTTATATCAGGTTGTTTGTGATTTGTACAAGCTTTTAATGCAAATACCATACTATTCATTTTCTGCTCCTAATTTTCATGAAAATAAATAACTTTGTCAAACAAGGACATTCTTTTTGAATCTGTATATTGTTGCCAGAACATAGTAACAAGTATTCTCTATACTGAATGTCAGAAAGAGGTGGAGGTGGGGGGGTAGGTAGAGGAGGGAGGCTATAGAGGCTAGAGTCCAGTTGAACTCTGAACAAGTGAGTCGTGAGTTTCTTGTGGAAGCTGGTGACTTTAACTGAACTAGCACTTTAACTGAACCTCTGCTGTCCTGACAGCAGCAAGGAGCTTGTTCCACCACTGTGGCGCCAAAACAGATAGCAATGGCGGTATCAGCAGGCCGGCTGAGGTAGAACAGAGCGCTCGAGCTGGGGCATTGGGGTCTGACCATCGCTTGGAGGTAGGTCAGGGCAGTTTCATTGACAGAGCCAGTGGAGGTTGCGGAAGAGGGGGGTCACATGGTAGACCTTTGGCAGGTTGAACACGAGGCGTGCTGCTGTGTTCTGGATACGGTGCAGAGGTTTGATTGCAGAGAGAGGAAGTCCAGCCAGGAGCAAGTTAGCGGAGATTACCAGGAGCTGTGCTGCTTCCCTCGTGAGGAAGGGCTAGATCCTGCAAATGTTGTGTGTGAATCTGCAGGATTGGGCCACTGTGGCCCAATCCCGGCCACTGCACAACAGTTGATTGGGTGGTGAGGAATGGCAGGATGTCAAGACAGCTTGGAGAAGTGAGGAGGGGATCGGGTCAAGGGGGCAGGGGGTGGCATGGTTAGGTGTATCTAGTCTGTGGTCATCTTCAGAGGAGAGAGGGTAAAGCAGGAAAGGCCAACAGAGGTGGGAGTAGGGGGAGGGAGGATAGCGGCAGGAGTAAAAGAGGAGCTGATGTCCATCTTCTTAGTAAAGTAGGTTACAAAGTCATCAGCTGTGAGGGGGGAAGGGAGGGGGGGAAGAGAAAACAGTTTCCTGGGGTTAAAGGCAGAGGAATTGATCTTGGTCTGGCAGAAGGCATATTTGGCTGCTGACACAGTAGAGGTGAAGTCTGAGAGGAGGTGGAGGTAGTGAGAGAGATCATCAGCACAGTCTGAACTCAGCTGCCCGTAACTCTGTTCTACAAGCCCGCAGAGATTTGGACAGCCAAGGGAGGAGGGGGGGGATCACGCAAGTCTGGAGGTGAAGGGACAGAGTCCAAAGAGGAGGAGAGGGAGGATAGCATTGGAGGAGGCTTTCACTTGGACAGTAGAGAGAATTGTTCTTTAGATGGTAGTGAGGAGGAAACAGTTGAGGCGAGAGTAGAGGGAGTAGTGGGTTACCCCAGAAGTGGGGTAACAGAGAGTGCTGGGGTACCGCAGGACCTTGTGAAGACCAGGTCAAGTTGGTTCCTGGCCCTGTGGTTGGGAGGATAAGGGGAGAGTGTTAGGTCGAATTTGGTGAAAAAGTCTGTTAATTCAGGTGAGTTCAACTTCTCTGGCTGGCTGTTGAATTCGCCCAGGACAATGAGTGGTGTGCCATCTGGAGACGCACTGTAAATTTGCACTCACGGCTTCGGCTGATGTCGGTCCATTAAGTAAAAGTTATACGTAGCATGTTTCTTTGGATATGATGCACTCATTCCATTTATTTTGCACAAACAACGAAAACTGTACGTAACAAAAGAACTCAAAAAACGCCGCCAGCCTGCGGTCAAAAACAAAAAGCTTCCTGTGCGTCACACCTAGACTAACCAGTGTACACATTAAATGGTTTCCTATTACCCCACAGCGCCACACAGGCGCGCCGTGAAAATGGCTCCACCACCATCTTCAGAAAAGCAGCTGAGGAGGGCATCCATCTCATGGAAGAAGTCATGGAGGGGACCTGGTGGTGTAAGGCTTAATAGGAAGGATTACAGCGACAGCATGGAGTTCAAATGCAGATCTGGTCAAGTGTTCCAGGGGAAGGACCTGGTAGGACCACTTTGGCGAGATGAGGAGTCCAGTCCCCCCTCCTCGCCCCGATGATCTTGGGGTGTGTAAAAATTAGTAGGCAGTTGAAAGGGCAGCTGAAGTGGCAGTGTTCTCTGGGGTGATCCAAGTCTCTGTCAAGGCCAGGAAGTGGAGTCTGGAGGAAAGCGTAGGCTGAGTGTGGAGGGTGTTTGTAGAGTGTGTGTTGTTGATGGCTGGTTTACAGCCTCACCTGGCCTGAGTCAGACTAATTGG
>JAOPJH010000035.1:14357917-14369643 GCA_027122575.1 Merluccius polylepis
CCCCCCCCCCCCCCCCCCCCCCCCCCCCCCCCCCCATGTTTGTGGATTTTTTCCATCTCGACCCCGGTGCTCAGAGACAAGCTTCTGTTTCAATTAGATGATTATTAGATTAATTAGATTGGGTAATTAGATGAAAAGCAAACCAATGAACATGGGTTATCCATGATGTTGAGTTTGGTGTACATGAGTCATCCTATTAACATGCTTTATGATGGAACCGCCTGTGTTCATCTGCTATGTCCACGTTGGGTGTCAAATACTATCAGGAGCCCAGTGATAAAGGTGTACCCCGTCTGCCTCCACCACGACGCTCAGCCCAGCACCGTGGAGGAAGAGAGGCAGTCAAGACCAGACCACCCTAGACCAAAAGGTCAGTAGGACCTGGTGTGGTGCGGGCTGGTAGAGCAGGTCCACTCTCCATCTGTACTGACCTCTCAACATTGATCAAGGCTGTGGTTTTGAAGTAAGTGTAGTCTAGTTTTTCAGAAAGAGGGCTATAGGGCAGGTTTTTGAATTCCACACCATGAACCATTATGAAGAGGATGATGAGAACCACTATTGGTCTGAAGAGGAGCTACAGTTAAACTCTGACATGTCTGATCTGATATGTGGCAGTGGTTTGGCAAGCACAATGAATTAAACCTGGGTGACTACCCAGCCCTCTCCTTTCAACGTCAAAGAGCTACTGTGTAAATCACACGGATCACTTCCAGCCCAGAAAGTGAATTCAACTGAGCTTTTTTAAAATACAAAACCCATACAGGACCTACTGTGTCTACAGTACATTATTAGTACTGTACTGTACTGTGTGTACAGTACAGTATCAGTACTGCGCTTTACCCTTACCTAATACTGTCTCTACAATACACCATGCTGTAGCTAAACTGGAATGACTTTATACATGGTGCACCACTACCATGCTATAACTACTTTACAGCACTATTGGTAACCTCTAGTACAAACCACATATGTAGTCAAAGCCAGGATTAAAGGAATTTTATCTATGGTACAGAACCAGTAAGGCGAGCCCGACAAGGCCCAAGCCCAACTAAATTCTGTCCGAATCCGACCTGCACCTCGATAGCCCGACATTATTCAGAACAAGTTTCATCATAGGTGTCATAGCTGACAGAAAAAAAACAGACAACCTACTTTCTCCTCATTAAATCTTTTGCTGTCGTATTTCGACAGACTGTTGCAACTTTTGCATTAAACATATAACCCACAGGTTAATTGTTCTTGTTATGCACAATGTCAAACTGTTTCCACACCTCAGACTCTTTCTCTTGCGCAACCAAAATGTAATTGCCTGAGGCCAGCCGCCTTTTCACCTCCTCAGCAGCATCCATTTTTGTGTTTCTCTCTAATCCAAAACAAGACATGATAGGTTATTCGATGTCTTATTGGTCAGTCAGGTCCGATGCGAGGCAAAAAGGGGGGCAGGGGGCTGCCGCCTGCAACGGATCTGACTTAGATATGACACAAGTTGCTTATAGTGAACACACTACAAAAAACAAACAAAAAAAGATTAATTAATAAATACAGCCGAACCCGACGTGAGCCTGTGAAATATGTGAGAAATAAAGACCAACCCGGCCCAAACCCGTCAGGTCCTGTCGGGAGATCTCAAGCTCTAGCTGTACCCTACTGGACCTATGGTGACTACAGTACAATAATATTGGTAACCTCTTGTATAAACCACATAGTCAAAGGCAATATCATTTAATGTCCTAATGTCTTCTCCCTGCAGGCTAAAGCTTGTACCCAACCCCACAGCACCATGCACAGGTGCGCTGCTAGCTTAGGGCAGCACCTGCTCATGCTGAGCTGTGGCTAGTTTACACGCATATGTAGCCATTGGATCTCAAACAACACCCCTGGGGCATGAAAATAAAAAGCTTTTCTATAAGAATGTGTTCAGCATGATAAAATAGGGAACTGACTCTACTAGTCTAGTATGCAGGAGTCCTGACAGATAAATCACTCTGCATTGTCCTAGGATCTGAGTGACCTGCCCGATATGACCTCCCATGATAGGTCCATTATTGGCCTTTCAAATTATTTTTAAAATGTTCCCAAAAATCAATCCTAAAGTGAGTGTTAATGAATTGATTTGAGAATAGCCAAGAGAATAAAATTAGCATATTGTAAGGGCATTATCCTGAGTGTGAATCAGTCGCCAGTCGGACATTTGAATGGGGTTGTCGCTTTTAATGTAAACTTCCTTTCGAATAATGAGGTCAATTAGACCTCATTGACTTGTTGTGGACCAGGATAATTTGGTCTAATGATTGGACGAAATTAGCTGTGTCTCCACCACAATGAGGCAACACAATGCGGTCACATGCCCACACTAGACGATCCTACAAACCAACCCCCTGGGGTGAATATGAATCATTCTAGCTTTAAAAAAAATCTACATTTAGACATCTCACCCACCAGGCCACCTTGGGCCAGTCTGTGATCACCAGGTGCGTGGCAGTGGGAGATACAAATGCCATTAAAATAAATTCAGCTTTTGATCGCCTTTTTCACAATCAACCATTTATGCTCATTAATATCTGATTGTTTGCATATCTGTGGTGGACCAATCAGGAGCCTGATAGAAGGTTTTAACATAGTTCTGTTCTGCTCAGAAACAGGATTGTCTATTGGTTAGAGTGTTTGTGTCCCAATTGAAAGGTTCCAATCTTTATTCCTTCATTTGCATTTCAGGGCTTTATCAGTGTCTAGATGTCCAAACCAGCGTCCAGATTCTATTTGTGTTTCCTTGTGTGTTACATTCAGGGTGGTGGTGGCAGTACATCTACTAGCATTTACAAATGGACAGCTCTCTCCAAGTCGAAAAGCTGAGGTTGTGTTCAGCAGAAATGGTTCGCTTACACAGAAACTAGCTCTATCGGCACAATTGTATGTAAACCTTTTAAAAGCAGGAGAATATAGCCTCACTCTCTCTCTCGTTTGCTTTGGAAAGGACAAATGGATGGACCAATGCCCAAGAGGCAATTTCTGCCTCTACCGGCGCACCGGTAAAGCAGGAGAGTGTCTATGGCCGGGCCGATAAGAGTCGACCTAAGAAGGAATCTACGTTTTTGATTCCAGGGTTAGGACACC
This sequence comes from Merluccius polylepis, assembly GCA_027122575.1. Classification (NCBI taxonomy): domain Eukaryota; kingdom Metazoa; phylum Chordata; class Actinopteri; order Gadiformes; family Merlucciidae; genus Merluccius; species Merluccius polylepis. The sequence continues at coordinate 14,361,032 of JAOPJH010000035.1, forward strand.
TGTCTAGGGTTGATTACAGGTTGTCAGAAAAGGTTGTTTTGTGTTGGACGGTACCTTGGTTGTCTCAGTGCCTGACCACCTTCTCTCCTCCCCGAGGGGACACACGTCCAGGATACTAACCCTCTGAATAGATTGGCAGTAAAGCGAGCAAAACTGCTGTTTGTCTGGTCTTTAAAACAGAGGCACATAAGAGTGACTGTGGTTCCCAAAGCATTGCTCTATGCCATCGGCTCTGTCAAAAACGATTTAGCCTGGGCCATCAAATCCACAGAAAAGGTTTTATGACCAAGTCTGCTGTGAATTTTCATTGAATATTTCCAGCTGACAAATGTAAAAAGGAAATGTGAATTACTTTTATTTGTGACTAATTGTTTATGATGCAAATAAATACCCAGCTCTCCTGGAAATTCCACAATTTCCCAGTTACAGATAGAATACAAATAGTACTTAAACAAAAACGTACTTTCAGGTTTCTATCTATCACTATCCTAGACTTGGACTGGTTTGTGGTTGAATTTGGAGACTAGACCCTTCAGCACTTAAATTCATAGTTGCTCCAATACTGATTATATGGTTCCCAGCCTCACGTGTCAGTTGCTTTGGACAAAGGTTCCTCCTAAATGAATATGTGTTAATGTGAATGTTAGCAGGACAGGGTGAGCCTCAATAAAGGCGTGACAGTTGTTGCTTAACTATGAGCCCTGACAAGTGAGCTCTCAATAAAGGGGGGGGGGATTCAGAAGAGATGCTGCAGTGTGTTGCTGCAGGTGTTTGCCAGATGATCATAATTCATACTGCCAGAGGACAAAGAAAATGATAGGCATAAATCCAGCAGATTCTGGCATGGTTATTGCACCCCATCACTCTCTGCACATCATCATTTATTTATTTAACAAAAATAACATCTTCTTCATCTCCCCTTCATATCTTCTCTGTATCAGAGCTCAATGTTTCCAACACATAAAAAAAATAATTTTAGATATAAGAGATTTTTGTGTTTTGGAGTAAGACAAAATGGTCTTCGTTTCAAAATTGTGACATCTGTTTATGTTGTAAATATTGTACATACACACCATACTAGTTAGATAGTACTTGTAATGTACAATTCAGAAGAAAAGTCTCCTTTTTGTGATACGACATGTTTGAATAAACCAAACTGAAAGAGATGGAACATATGTGCAACATCTAGAAGATGTTTCTCTGTCTGCCACAGCTCAACACAAATGCAGGTTTTCAGTGGGGAGGAGAGCACACGGCTTGTTTTGGTCCTGACATGGATTCAAGGGTGACTACTTTGCAGACTTTTTTAAATGATAAACTGCAATAAAATATATTGTTCCTGCTCCATAACTCCTGTTGCCCTGGGCTAAGATTACGGAGGTTCGGAAGATATATTTACGCAACCTTGCTTGTAATTCATTCTGGAGCCATGCGTCGTGGTTCCAATGGCTCGGAAAACAACATCAGGGTTTAAGCAGGTCAGTGGATGTATTACCACTGCGTCCCGACAATCCCAGCCAATGCTGTGTTGACTGATGCTTGGCAGCCCAAGCACGCACACTATTTATACATTGGAATCAATGGAAGCTGAAGGATAATCTATGGGAGGAAACTTGCCATGGGCTGGACAAGCTTAATGTTACGGAGGCTGGGTATTCAACACCCCGAGGAGAGCAATGGGCCCAGAGAGTATCTGAAAGCTCCTTGATATTATAGACAAATGGATGAGTTCTTTGTTTTTTTGTCTGACAGGCTTTAAACGATGTAAAGTCCACATCAGGAAATCTCTTTATTTTTATAGGTATGGGTTTGAATGAAGGAGTGAACAAATACATAGGGCTAAGAGTCTGAATGAGATAGTAGTGTGAGGGAGTAAATGAGTGAGTGAGTGAGTGATTGAGTGAAGTGATCTTTCCACCTCAAACGTCAGGGGAACAGATGATGACATCATCAGCCTGAAGAGAGAAGGAGAGGTTATGTGTTTATTGATGTTCAGCATCGCTGTATAATTGAATTTTTAATTACTTTTTCAAAATGACACTTTATCTGGCAGGAAGTGAGGTAGCCAGCAGCTGTGTGAGGTGAAGACAATCAGCATGTCCTCTGACCCTACAGCGCTCAGATATTTGCTTAAGTAATTAATTAATTAATTAGTAATTAACTGATTATGATTGATGTATGGATGCCCCCCCTGGAGAGAGGCTGTGCAGAGCTCTGATCTCTGAACTCAGGGTTCCTCCTCTCTCGCACATATCTCCCTCTCTCCTTGTGATACCCTAGTGTTGCATGACTAGGGTTGCTGATATTTACATTCAGTATAGCATTGTTGGCTCTGCATATAACATTTGAATGACAAAAATGCAACGACACACACAAAAAACAAATCAAAACATCAGAAATTGACTTCCGGTTGGGGATTGGAATGTAGTGGCCGCATTAGCTTCGCTCTCCCATTACTTTTTCAAAAATAAGAACTTTTACCACCCCAGACCTCTTCAAATACGCACCAATGAACAATTAAATTAACATCAATATAAAGCTGGCAAAATGTCCTCGAAACCAGGCAAACATTCAAAGAAAGACGACGCCAAAAAGGAAGAAGCTCATGGCATGTGTGGTGGTCCCTGTGTTGCTAGCATAGCTGGCCTGCTAGAGGAGCATAGAGCGGCTATTTCATCCAAGTTTAAAATGGCCTTCTCATCTCTGGAAGAGAAACTGACACAAACACAAGCCATAGTAAAAGATCACAGCCAGCGCATCCTCTCTGTGGAGTCGAACGCTAACCTGATGGAAGAGCGTATGTGCTTGCTGGAGGAGAAGTGCAACACGTTAGCTCATAGCAACGCTTCCACCGCTACCAAGTGCGGGAATTGGTCGTTCGAGAGGCCCGCAAACAGAGAGGTAAACTTCAATACAGGGGGAAACCGTACTGATTTTTGAAGATTATACACCAGAAGTCCTGGAGCAGCAAACCAGATATCGAGAAGTCATGGCGGAGCTATACAACTTGGGTCTGAGGCCATCTTTGCTCTTCCCAGCAAGGCTAACAATTGTATCATAGTCGTATCTGACCACTCCGCTTTAACTCTTGACCTTTGACCATAGGCCTAAGGACATGGCACTTAGACCCCCTATTGCTGGCTGATGGGAATTTTTGTACACAAATCTCCGAAGCTATTGACCTCTTTTTGGAAACTAATAGCACGGAGGGCATCTGCCCTATGCTATTATGGGAGGTGAAAATTATTTCATATACGTCCTATATTAATAAAAATCGCAGAGCGTGCCAAAAAGAACTGGAAGAATCCATTGCCAATTTAGACCATCGCTACTCAATCAATCAATCACCTGACCTTTACAAGGAAAGGTTGAAACTTAGGACTGAACTTGATCTCTTAATAACAAGAGAGGCTGAACAACTTTTGCTCTGTTCCAGAGGCACTCAGTATGAATTTGGAGATAAGGCTAGTCGGTTATTAGCCCACCAGCTGAAAACTGCTTCCAACCAGACTACTCAGATCCGTACTAACACTGGTGCACTTACATCTGACCCTATAGAAATTAATAACGTTTTTAAAACATTCTATTCTCAGCTTTATACGTCGGAGTCTTCCAATAATGAAGCTCATATGTCCGAATTTTTCACAGCACTAGATGTACCTGTAATTTCAAAGGATAGCAGACAGATGCTGGACAGCCCTTTGCAACTTAACAAGATTTCCGAGGCAATAAAACTGATGAATAATAATAAATCACCCGGACCGGATGGTTTTCCGGTGGAATTTTTTTAAACATTCTTGGAAAAATTGGCTCCATTACTACTGAAGATGTTTACACAATTGCTCCAACAGGGCTGCTTGCCACCCACCCTCACCCAGGCCTCAATTTTTCTAATATTAAAGAAGGACAAAGATCCCTTAAACTGTGCGTCTTTCCGTCCGATATCATTATTGTCTGTTGATGTAAAAATACTTGCAAAGGCCCTCTCACGCGGGTTAGAGACTGTCATGACCTCGATCGTGTCAGAAGATCAGACGGGGTTCATTAGACAATGGCACTCATTCACCAACATTAGAAGGCTTCCCGGCATCATCCATACCTAACCCTCTCCTTCTGACCCAGAAGTAATCATATCCCTTGATGCCAAGAAAGCCTTCGACAGGGTGGAGTGGTCGTACTTGTTCAACGCGTTGCAACATTTTGGCTTTGGTGGCAATTTTGTATCTTGGATTCGATTGCTTTACACCTCTCCTCAAGCATCGTTATGCACAAATACTTATCGTTCTAAGACTTTTCCCCTTTCACGTGGAACGCGCCAGGGGTGCCCACTTTCCCCTCTTCTGTTCGCCATCGCCATAGAGCCACTCTCGATAGCACTTAAAATGGAAAGAGGTTTTCTGGGCATTCAGCGCTGGGGAACACAACACAAAGTCTCCCTCTACGCAGATGACCTACTTTTGTACGTACCGAACCCATCATCTAGTATTCCTCGGATCTTAATAATCCTTAACTCCTTCGGCACATTTTTGGGATACAAATAAACATTTTTAAAAAGCGAATGTTTCCCAGTTAATCAGCCAGCTTTGGACATCCCAGCCCAGTCTATCCCGTTCCAACTTTCCAGCCCAGGGTTTAAATACTTGGGTGTTGCCATTACACGATCTATAAAGTCCTTAAAAAATTCCCCAAATTTTGCAGCTCTCACGTCAAAAGTTAAGTTGGACCTACAAAGGTGGAGCCGTTTACCCCTTTCACTAGCAGGGAGAGTACAAATAATCAAGATGAATGTTTTACCTCGTTATCTATACCTCTTCCAATGCCTTCCCATTTTTTTTACCTAGATCGTTCTTTAAATCTATCGACTCTGATGTCTCTCAATTCATATGGGCAGGTAAAAATCCTAGAATCTGCAAAGCTGCCTTGCAGCGGAGCAGACTTTCAGGTGGACTTGGCTTACTTAACTTATCTTACTATTGGGCGGCAAATGCGCACAAACTATTACTCTGGTTTACATCCCCACAGAGCAGTTGGTGCCAATTGGAGTCTGATTCATGTATATCTTCATCACCGCAGGCTTTGGCATGTGGTACCCTGCCCTTACCTTACTCACAGTTTACATCTAACCCTACTGTTGTTGCCTCACTGAAAATCTGGGCTTAAATAAGAGGACATTTTAAGTGGTCTTCCCTCCCTCAATCAATACCTATCTGCAAAAATAATCTCTTTGCACCTGCCAGAATTGATCCGCGCTTCATGTTCCTGGTCAGAGGGGGTCTGCATTCATTGAAAGATTTGTATGTGGAAGGGTCATTTGCAAGTTACCAGCTACAAGCCATGTTTGGATTAGCCAGTTTGGATTTCTTTAGATATTTTCAACTACGGAATTTTGCAAGAACTCATTCACCCGCATTCCTACTTATCCCAACTGTCACTGGTATGGATCACGTTCTCTTGGCTAACACCACCACTAAAGGTCATGTCTCCTAACTATATGAACTACTGTTGCCGGCAAACAAATTAACTATTGAAAAAATGTAATCGGACTGGGAGAACGAGCTACAAGTGACCCTTTCTGACCAGTTTTGGAGTAAAGCCCTTCAAAATATCAAACTTTCCGCTTCAGCCTCATTCAATTTAAAGTGCTTCACAGGATTCATTATAGCAAGTCCAAGCTCTCTAAAATCTATCCAGATACTGTTGAAGATAAATGTAATAGATGCTCCCTTTCGCCTTGTGACCTAACCCATATGTTTTGGACATGCCCAAAGTTATTTACTTTTTGGGATTCATTCTTTAAGGTTATCTCTGAAATAGCGCAGATCCATATCCCACCATCTCCTCATGTAGCCATTTTTGGAAGACTTCCAGATGGGAATGTCGCAACAAATACTCAATCCAATGTAATTGCTTTCTCTTCTCTGATTGCTCGAAGGAGGGTTTTGCTCCTATGGAAATCCCGCCTCCCCCCATCCTTTAAATCTTGGCTTTCTGACATCCTGTCCTTTCTAAAATTGGAAAAAATTTAATTTGCTTTGAGAGGCTGCTCTGATCAATTCTATTGTCACTGGCAACCGTTGATTAGCTATTTTGACAGTCTGCCTGCGAGTGAAATTGCACAGTAGAATCCAAAACATATTTGGCATTATATTATTTTTCCGCTGCTGCCGGTCCACTACTCTGCCCTCTCCTGTAGGAGTGACGTACATATAACACTTGTTGTAACACTTGCTGTAACACTTGTTTCAAATCATGTTTTGACTGCCCTGCCTTTTCTTGCTTTTATTGTTTAATCCATCTGTAAAGTACTGCAATAATTCCATTATTCGCATTGCTTAATTATTTGTTTATCTTTTGTTTTATCCTGTCCTTGTCTGTTCGCTCTTATTTTTTATCTTCTTTTTTTGTTAAGGGAGCTGGTAAGGGGAAGGGGGGTGGGGGGGCTAGGAAGTCATCATTTGGAAAAACTGAAAATACCTTCTACTGTATTTGTGTATGTACAACATACTGCCTCATTTTCTTTAATTAAATGTTGAAATAAAACCAAAAAAAACATCAGAAATCCAACAGCAGCATCCGGTGAATAGTGGATCTGTGGTAAGAGTGGATTATTAGGATGTTTTAAGTGGCTGGTTTCCCTTGAGTTTAACGGTTGCTTTAGTAGAGGTCAATGAATTATCAACTTTCTGCAAAAGGTTGCAGCGTTGATTAGGATGACTGTTTAAGGTCAACGTTAATGCTCTCTCCTTCTATCTATCCACCCTCTCTCTCTCACTCTCTCACTCTCTCTCTCTCTCTCTCTCTCTCTCTCTCTCTCTCTCTCTCTCTCTCTCTCTCTCTCTCTCTCTCTCTCTCTCTCTTTATTTATGTCTCTTGCTCTCTCCCTGTCTTTGATTGGACTAATCAATAGGGCTGTGTCAGCATGTAGTGTTGCAGTGTTGTCCCTGCATATGTTATGATATGTTATGTTTTTATCTATTTTGTTATTATAAGACGTTACCCATCATAGTTAATCTCCATCCCAGGAAAAGAGCTGAACCAGCCACAGCCTCATCACAGGCCTTCAGCTGGACTTTGGGCAAGACTAAGGGCCAGTATAGTTGTTGATGTTGAATGATAGTTGAACCTAATAAAACGTATATGTTATAACCTAACATAAATATTCATACATGTTGCCTGTGTGCCATCGATACAGAGCACACATGATTCATTTTGTTGTTAAAATCCAAAATACAACAAGCCAGAAACCAGGAAATAATCCACTGAGTAAAAGACACAGAACTATCAACAGTGTGCCTTTGAAAACAGCTATTGTCACTTCCAAAGCTTTCAAAAGTTGTGTTTAATAGTGTGTCAAGGGAGCCTCTCCCACAATTAAAAGTTGTTTTCCAATGTTCTCATCAGGCTTTACAGGGATTCCATCTTTTTTCCTCTTGAATGCTCGTTAAAAGGCAATCACTCGCTTGTTAGCTAACAACCTAACGCCCACATCTGCAGCCCTCGCCACTTTTAACAACCCCTAAATGTTGTGCTTGTGCCTCTTCTTGACATGAGTTACGAAAGCACATTGTGACTTAACATTAACTTGGGAGATGTGGAGTGGAGTTGTGGGGTTGCCGTGAGTGGTCAGGTGGATAATCCAATCAGAGACAAGCATCTGCTCCGCCAAAGAGCCTCTGAGCGGGAGGAACCGCCAAGCCACCCAGAAACCATTGGACTACAGTAAACATCAGTTAAACCCTATCATGAAGTCACTTGAGAGTAAAAACACACTGGACCCCGGTCTGTTTTTGTCTGGACCTGGGCCATAATCCCAACCGCTTCAGGTATTTTTCTCATCTACCATTTCCAGGAGCTTAACCACCAGGCCAACCACACCACTGGATAAACACAGCTTGGCTTCTCAACAACCATTTAAATCGCTTTGTTGGCAGTCACTTCAGATCCCCAAAGTCTAAACTGTGCTCAGTTTGTTGGCAAGTTATTGTCCGAGATCATAAACACTGAGCTATCAATCTAAGCAGGGCACTCATGAGCTCCATTAAATTGTACTGAACTGATTTCCATTGCATAGACCTGTAAAAAAAGAACCATAACAAGAGATAAGAGGCCCGCTCAGAGCAAACGATAAAGAAGTGATTAAAAAGAGATTATAAATGGATCCACTACATCCATTTATAATAGGCAACGGCATAAGAAACTATGAATTCATCACTTTATAATAATTAGGTACGTGTCAATTAATTTTTTCAGACTGAGTAAGAGCAGTAAGTATTCACTTTTGGATACTTGCAGAGTTGCCGACACTTTTAATGAAATCGCTCCAAAACAGTAATATGGTAGTGTGCGACTAGGTAGTGTAATGATTAAACTGTATCAAGCAGTTAGCAATCCAGAGACATGTCTCTGAGGGGTTGAGATCAGATGTCTGGAGAGCCAGAGGACGGCTTGTATCAAAGCATGAAACAGTGTGTAGACTCCAGACACAACACAACATATTAGATGTCGAGAGAGAGAGAGGAGAGGGAGAGGAGAGAGTTAGAGTGAGAGAGAGAGAGAGAGAGAGAGAGAGAGAGAGAGAGAGAGAGAGAGAGAGAGAGAGAGAGAGAGAGAGA